>VYZT01010570.1:52500-112796 GCA_013400735.1 Pomatostomus ruficeps
GCTAAGGAGTTAATTTTCCAACCAGGGGAAGTGTTTGCAGTCTGGACCTGTAGCTTTGGGATTTTTCCCCCCTTCTAGATCAGGACTGAGCTGTGACCCTCTCACCGCGATAGCCTGTGGCACCCCTGGCCTTCACTCGGTCTGCAGCAGGGACTTCCCTCCCCGTTTGGCAAATCTGTGGCAGAAGAGGTGAGCAAACCAACAGCTCTGCAGCCCCCTGGGACACCCCTATCCCTGGCTGCTTTTGGGGATGGGGGTGAAATCAGCTACTGGCGCATGCGGGCGCATGGGCAGGAGCTGATTTCTCTCGGGGGGCCAAGGTCTCCCGCAGTGGCTCTGGGATCGCACTGACCCCAGCCCAAAGCTCCCAGCCCTGCTCCTAGCTGAAGCTGGGAGCTCCCTTCTTTTCTCCCCGGGTTTTGAATTTTTTTTGGTGGGAATTGCAGGTTTCTGTGCATTGTCTCTGAAATCCGGAGTTCAGGTTCCCCCTGCCCCCCCCTTAGGGGTCTGTATATGTTGTCAGTTTGACAAATACTGCATGTTGCAGCATCTCTTTACTTTATTAAAGCACGTACCGCTGTGATATTGTCTCTTGCTGTTCCTAGTGTAATGGATTTAATACTTTTTTTTCTTTTCCTTTTTTTGATTTCTGTAAAACCTTCGAGTTGTTCTGTCGTCTTCTTGTGATGGCATCATTTGTTGCCTGTATTTTGCCCGGCGCCTTCTGAAGGGGAGGTTTGGAATTTTTAAAAAAACCAGAAATACCTATCTAAAGAAAAAACGTTATTACTTTTCTAAGAGAGATTTGGAAAGAATGTAATAAAGCTCTATTTTAATCCTGGGGGAGGAGGAATGAAGATTGTATTATCTGGGCTAGTGGGATGAGTGTGCAGGAGGGCTGGAAAGGTGCTGGCAATGCCCCTCGAGCTGCACTCCCCTTCAGGAGGCTGGTACCCACTGGCTGGAGCTGGAATTGTGTCAGAGGGATCCCTAGCACAGCGTAGGGGAGGCAGAGTCCAGCCCCTGCGTGGGGAACTCGAGGTGACAGGGATGGACACTGGCTGTCCCCTGGAGGGCTGGTGTCCACAGGGCTGCTCTTTGCAGATGCCTTGATGACATCTTTGGATCCCATGCCATGAAGTACCTGTGCAGAGTCCGGTCTCTCCCTCCCTGTCCCTGTTTTTATTGCTGGTTGCTGAGACCACGGTGGAGATGTTTTCTAGAGGACTCTGGTTAGCTGTGCCCAGGGTCGAGTGTAGCCTGGCCGTCTTTCAGAGTGGGCACTGCACCCTGTGTCCTACAGTGGTTGTTGTCCCACTGCCTTTCCCTATACTGTATTTTACTTATGAAATAATCATATATAGAAGCATATAGAGAGGCGTCTGTGTATATCCATATACAGGCATCACTAGGTAGACCTGCACTGCTACAAGATTAACCAGTGGAAAGCAAACGATTGACTTTATTAAGTGGCACAGTGATGTGTGTGATGTGTGTGATTCACAGGTTTCCCAAAGCTAAGTTTTCCAGGTTGCCCAGAGCTAAACGAGCGCAGCAGGCACTGCATGGCACACAGGGCAGGGGCAGTGGTTTGAAGCTAGGAGCTGTGGGAGAATTGTCTGAACACCAGCTGGCGAGAGCGTAGGTTGCGGATGGCAACGCGCTGTCACTCCGACACTAAAACAGATGTTCATGGATGTGGTGTTTTTCTGCCGGGAGGCAATAAGTTAATGGTGTGATGAACCCACTGAAGTTTGTTGGGTTGGGGCATGGATGTCCCAGGCCCCACCATGTGCTCTTGAACTGCTTTGGCATCCCATGCACGCGTAACCTGCGCTCCTGGGAAACTTCCCTGCTTCTGTGCAAAAAGATGTCTCTAGGACTAAGTGATATTTTGGTAACAGTGTCTCTATTGTTAAAATCTCAAGCCCCATCAGCTTTTGAGGAAGAACATGGTTTTATGGCATAGACCCTTTCGTGTCTGATCTCCTCCAAATGGAATGATTAATGTAATGAAGGTGCTGAAGCAGTATCCAGAATTTAGACTACAGATGTTTCATGCTTAATATGTTTCCAAGGGCTGAGGTAATACAGGAATAAGTCTTGTCTTTGCTTGACATTCAGGAGGCTGTGGCATATCTGAGGAGATACATATTCAGAGTTTGTCTAAGTGCATAGTTTTTACCAAACAGAAAAAGAGATACCAACTGCTCTTTTAGATCCCTCCTTCTCTTTTTTCCTCCAGTAAAGGTTGAAACCCCCTTTTGGCGGATGCATGGACGAATTGTAGTATTGACTAGGAGAGAGTGATACTGCCCAGATGGCTCTTTGCCAGAGCTGCTGACGAGATGCTGCTCCTTGAGCTCAGACACTTGGCTGCTGGTTTCCAACAAGCCACAGGGATGCAGGAGGGGCAGGGGGCGTGGGGGAACTCCAGGGTTTTGTGCCCTTTGGCAGGACTTAAGCTTTGCAGTTGGTGGTATGCTTGTGGCTGGAATGGCTGTGCTGCTCTTGGCTCCCTTGGAAGTCTCAGCCAGCTTTGACATTAGCCTGTAAGCTGCTGGGCTCAGACGGTGGCAGCAGCAGCAAGCCCTCCCCAAAGGGAAATCGGGTGCGGTGCTCTTGACTTCAGAGGAGACACCCCAGTTAACACCCAGTGCAGATCTGGCCTAGGAAGGAGCTGCTTACTAAGTCCTGATGGCAACTCACGTGTAGTAGCTTTTTAACCACTCTTTTAAGTGTATTAATGAAGTAAACTCCATAGAAACCAGCTCCCCGTTGGGCTGCTAAGGTGGATTTTGAGGGGTGTGTTGATGATGTGCCAGCCTTGCCACCAGTATAGCCCTGAGCCTGTCATGTGGGTAGCGTGGTGCTGAGTGATTAACCTGGAGCAGGGGCTTGGAGCTGGGAATGATTGCTGTCCCAGTGCCCCATCCCATGCTGCTGGAGTTGATGGCTTTGCTGGGTGTGGGCTGGGGCTTGCAGCTTGAGCTTTGCCGCTGTGGCATGCATTCCCATGCTGTGCGATATCCACCATGCCGGGAGTTGGAAAAAGCCCTCCGTGAACCACCCACCGTGTGCCGCGTTAACAGTAGGGATGGCTCTGGGAGGGCCTTCAGCACCTGGGGGAAGCCCACAAAGTTTTGGGACAGAGTAGAAGGAAGTTTGCAAGACAGGCTGGCCTGGTCCTTGCCCAATAAAGTCCAGAGGTTTTTCTTCCTAAATGGTCCCTGTGGTTCCTGCATGGTGCTGAGGATGCCGGATGCGAGAGTGTGGCCTGAGAGAGGAAGGGCTCTGTCCTGCCATATCCCTTTGTGGCAGTTGGGCGTCCAAGTTGTTAGAGACAAAAAAGAGGCAAAAAGAGAAGTAGGATAAGGGAATGACTCACACTGTGGGCCATGTCACACCTGTTCTCTCCTCTGTCCCCATGCTTTCTGTAGGTTCGGCGTACCCCCCCAGCTGGCGCAGCGCCCAGGGAGCCCCGGATGTCTGGCAGTTTTCGGATGGAAGTTCAAGAGCACTTAAATTCTGAAAGGAGGTGAAGCTGGGGCGAGCGGCTGGTGGCGTCTCGGCATCCGGAGGTGGCCTCTGTCCTGCTGGCTCGCCGCATCCACGGGAGAGCCTGAGGAGTCACCCGCTGAAGGCAGCACTCCCCGGGCTCCTCCTGCCTGCAAGACTATCGTATTTATATTTTGTAATAGAGTACAACACTTCTTTGGGGTTGGTTTTTTGGGTTTTTTGTTCATTTGTTTCTTTTTCCATTTTCTAAAAACAAATGAAAAAAAAGCAAACCCACCCACCAAGGTCAAGGGCTTAATGATGGCTTCATCTGGCTCCTTTCCCCACAGAAAAGACTGTCTTGCTCTCGTGGACAACCCGGCCCGTTGGTTATTCTCGCAATGTGCCATTCCTCGGGAGGCACATCTGATGTGATGAATTAAAAATAAAGCAAAACACAGTGTAGGTCTGTGGGTGGGTGGGAAATTGCCATAATAAATGTTGGAGCTTTAGGTTTTGTTTGCTCTGTCTTTAATTTTTAATGCTAACAAGGGCCAGACGGCTGGTGTGTGACTTTGTGTTCCCGTACCGGCTGCAGAAAAGCAAGTGCTGAGTTTTCACTGGGGATGGTGTTGGCATGAGGGGCTGCCTGGCCCCGCTGGACAGACCTTTCCCTCAGAGCTAGGCCGGGAGTCGGGCTTAGGGCTGGGCACCCCGAGCAGTGCTGAGCCCCCACCAGCCTTTGGTGATGCTGAAGGGGGGGGGGTCTCCCAGCTCTCCTGCATCACCCGCCCCTCCTTGATGAATGCCAGCTGTCGTATTGCATTTCTGCTGTTAAAAGTATGTACTTTTGGTGCTGCTGGGATCCGTGACGTCCACTCGTGTCCATGCGAGGAGAAGTGAGGCCAGCACGGGTTTTGGGAGGAGCGATAGTCATGCTGTGCAGACACTGTCAGAACAGGGGATGCAGAGCCCTGCCCTGAGCTGGAGGAGCTGCTGTCAGGTTGTCGTCCTGGTGTTTCCCAGACTTTGCACCAGGGGCACGAGCCTTCCTGCTTGCCAGCAACGCTCATCCCTTGGTTGGCGCTGAGCACCCACCCAAGGAGTCTCCTTGTTCGGGGCCCAGATTTTGCTGAGCAGAAGATGGGTTATGTGTGATCTTTGTGCTGTCTCCGATGGGATTTATAGGCTGTAGCTGCTCATGCCTGTGCTGATGAGTGGGAATGGACCTTATTTGGTGAAAGAAGCCAGCTGGGTTGCAAGTGGAGTGGCTGACTGGCTGAGTCGGGCTGCCGGGATCAGCGGGATGGAGCCGAGTCATGGGGAAAGGGCCAGTGGATTTATTTGCTTCATGTATTAACTTCAATCTCACTTCTATTTTATCCATCTCCTTCCTTACAATCTGAGTGAGACCCTCTCTTGGGGTGACTCTCTCCTGGTGAAACAGCCCTAGGGAAAATGATGTTGCCTTTTCCATGAGTGGTGGTTGCTCTGTCGTTTTTTAAAACCCTAGGCTGTGGTTTTCATGGTGGCCTGGGCACAGCACAAGCACAGACACTTTGGTATCTTAAAATTTGGCTGGGGTGGGCAGCAGGAACATCTCCAAGGGCTGCCACAGTTGGAGCCTGGAGGACTTGGTTCACAGGGACACAAAGGGAGCTATTGCTGCTTCTTCTAAGGTGATTTGGTCTTTGAGAGCAAACTACCCAAAAGTCTACGCACAGCCTCAGCTTTTTTTATCATTAGGGGATGTTTTTAAAGGTTCTTCCTGTCCCAGCCTGTGCTGCCACCTCTGTGTCTGCTCCTAAGGGGTTTTCAAGCCTTGGAAGGGTGAATCTTGTTGGATTAAGCACCTGATTGATTGTGAGTGCTCCAGTGATGGAGANGATCTCTGCTCCAGGCAGCTGTGTCAGATCAGGGCTAATGGAGTTGTTTATTGCAAAGGGGGTTGCTCTGCTCATTTCTCCAGACTGCAAATCAGGACTCACCTGGTCCATGTCTACAGCAGACCTGGCCCAGGGCAGCTGAGAAGCTGCTTTATAAGGGGTTTCAGTGAGGTGTCTCCTTCTAGAGGTGTCTGACCCTTGCTTTATGGGAGCACAGGCCAAACTCAGTTCATGGATGTCTTCTGGGGTAGCTGATTATGCTTTTGCTGCTCTGCCTAGTGGTACGAGTATGATGGGATCTGTTTTCTCTGGCTGTGGCTTCTCCCCTTCAGCAAGCAGCATGAGGGCAGGGGTTTCTACCAGGAAAAAACAAAGTGGGGATGGCTGAACGCGTTCTGCCAAGCACGGAAGTGATACCTGAAGTGCTGAAGATGTAGTTAAGTAGTCTTTAAAATGTCTATTTTTTAATATAGTTGTTAAACTCTCATGCAACTCTTAGGACTTCGAAACATCTTCAGAATTTGTGTTGCCTTAAAGTTGCCAACAGGTGCAATGTCTGTGCTGAGAGCCCCTTGTAAGCCATGGGGCTCCTCTCCTGGCTGCCAGCCCTACTCCAGGCTCTGCTGTGGCTCTTGCAGAGCACCAGGACAGCCTCAGCATGAGGTCTGGTGGAGATTCCAAAGGGTTTCCACTGCCCTAGGTGACCTGAGGGGGCTGTGTGCTTTAAGTAAGGGTGTGATTAGGATCCTCTTTTTGTCTGACCAGGACTTGGCTGAATCCCTTTGCTCTGTCTATGCTTGGGATCACCAGCAGCTTAATGAGTTTCTGCCAATTAACAAGAGTGCACGATTTCCTCTGAGGGAAGGGCTGGGAACCTGTTAGCCTCAAATCTGGAGGTTGCTGTGGTTTTGGTGCAAGAGGGGCAATATTCCTAGGGGTTTTGTATTTTAGCATATTCTCCAGGTGCTAGTCTGCACATCCAAATCGGAAATTAAGTATGGTTGATCTTCATTAAAGAAACAAAGTTCCTAAAGTTTTGGAGTCTTAATAAACAAAAGACAAATGTTCTCCTTCCCAGTCCAGGGATTTGAGATGAACAAGGATCCTGGGAATCACCTAGCTTAACTTTGAGGGTTTGGGTTTAAAAAGCTGCTTTCAGACTTTCAGATGATCTGACTATGCTGTGTTTGATTTCTAAGCACACTTTTCCTGACACTAAAATGCAGCAAAGGTCAAGCCTTCTGTGGAGTCTAGCTTAAATTTTGCTTTCAAAATAATGCATATTTTGGATTTGTGATGCATCTGGGTTGTGGGCTTCTACGAGATGAGACCTCTCCCCAGAAGGGATCTGAAAACAGATTTTGTGAGTGAGTTTCCAAGCAAAACTGCCAGACTCCCTGTGTTTTGTTTCAACCCCAGCTTTGTGTTGGGTCCCACTAAGTGACTGTGGGACAAGCAGCATCGTGGTATTGGTGAGTGACCACACAGCTGTGGGCTCTGGGGGAAGGTGGATGCAAGCTCCATCCTTCTTGGGCTGCTGGAGCTTATTTTACCATCTTTAGCCTTGACTTTGAGTTTGCATCTCCCTTCTTGTGTGTGTTTGAGCTGACTGGGTGCTGGTGAGACCTGTGGTGAGCCTTTACCTGTGGATTTTTGGCAGCGAGGGGGAGTACCTGCTCAACATCACTGCTGTTCCAGGGCTCCCTGCTCTGCTGTGATGTTTCACCTGACCTCACTGAAAAGTCTTATTGAGGAGTGAGCTGAACACCCCCACACCTCAAAAATGAGAGTGGTGCATCATTTCCTTATTTTCTTACTCTATGCTTCTCTTCCCACCCAGTTTTCCCATTTCAGGCGTCATTCAATTGTGTGTTTTATCTGCTACAAGTCAAACATTGTTGCCCCTCCATCCGAATTCTCTTCCCCCCAAAAATCACCCTCTTAGCATTCATCTTCTACAGGGGTCCAAATAGTCAATTATTCCCAAGGAAAGATGGAGTTGCAGGGGGCAGAACAACAAAATAAAACCCCTAAACCCTGAATATGGCCCTTACTCCTTAATCTCACTGGATAGAATTACACATCTGGTAGAGGCTTGTTCGTTGTTGCTATTACTTTTATTGCATCTTTAGCAGTGATGAAGTTCAGATGGCAGAACCAGTGGGCCCCAATTTAATTTTGCCTGGCCTCTCGTAATGAGCATGATGTGATTCCTGAGAATGCCGGCTCGGCTGCGGTCCTGTGGCCATGGGCAGAGTGCTGTGGGCTGGGCAGGCAAAACCCCACAGTGGGGGTGGGAGGAGGGGGAAAATCTGGGATTAGGGATGGTAACAGGTGGGTGGAGGTGCCTGTGCTGTGTAAGCATTAAATTCTGCAGTGAGGGGGATGGAGGGACAGCTGGTTTCTCCTATCAAAACCCAGATGAGGTGGATTCCCACCCTTTTTTTGGTGGCCAGGGTGTGTGTGCCGTGACACTTTCCAAGGTTGGTTCAGCCCTGATGGCTTTTCCCTGGCGATTTCCATGACCCTCTGAGTTTCCAGTGGTGATGTACAGAAGCTCCCACCTCTCCCCCAATGTCTGCATGTGTCTAAGGGCTATACAGGACTCATTCACGGGCCTCCTGTCGGTGGGATATGTGCATGCAAAATGAAGGTTGTATTTGGCTTCTCATATTCGGATCTATATTCCATATTGTGTTGACCAAGAAAAACACCTCAGCCCCTGTGCTGAAGAATGTGATGGACTGATGACTTTCAGAAACGTACTGTAAATCAAGGAGGCTAATAAATACTTGCTATTAATAAAACAGGGCTACTGCCTTTCAAGTTATTTTCATGTTTTACAACACCCTAATTTAAATGGCACAAACAAGGTGGTACCTTTGGGTGGTGTGGCTGAGCTTAACCCCTCCAAAGATTCAGGCAGGAGCTTTTCTTCAGTGAGGAGGTTTAGATGGAGCAGCAACACCCCTGCCCAACTCCAGAGAGATGATGAGGGGTTGACCCCAGAGGCAGGGTCCCCTTGGCAGAGGGTGGCCTCTTGCTGGGTCGTCCCTGAGATCTGGCAGATGATCCCCAGAGCTTGCCAAGTCTGGTGCATCAAAGAGCCCGCAGCCAAAAGCTCCACCACCTGCACCAGCTCATGCTAAACCTTTAATGGTTCCCAGTTGTGAGCACAGCCACTCCAGGTGGTGAGTGCACAGGCAGAGCATCCACAGGCTGCTTAACCCTTTCCGTCAGGTTTCTCTGGACCTGTGCATGAGACGTTGGGTGAAGGTGGTGGTGGCCGGGGCCTCCTGTGACAGATGCCTGCAGGCAGCAGAAAATGGGGCTTTGAGTTTGCTTCCTGAGTATCTGTTTCTGTGCTCATAGTGCCTACAGGGATGCCAGATCACTTTTTATATAGCCAAGCCCTTGGAAACCCCGGACACTCTGGGCAGGGAGGGAGCAGGGGATGGAGCCCTAAATAAACCTTTTTTTCTCTTTGAGTATCTGTCCTTTGCCTGACCTCCTCCTGTAGCTCTACATCGGTGAGCAGAGCCCGGTGGTTGTGACATTTCTGTCCCCCTTCCCTATGGGCTGAGGGTGTCCTCTGGCAGCCCTTGTGCCATGGCTTGTGTCCATGAAAACCCCTCTTGGTGGGCAGTGGGGTCCCTACCTGCACTGCCATCCCAAAAATATGCAGGCTTCCCTGCACCCCTAATTCCACTATGGATAAAACTTATTTTTTATGGTCTCCTTCCAACAGACCTTTTCCCTGCTGCCTGCCTGGCTTGTTCCCCTGGGCTTTGGCTTTTCCATTTGGAGGCTTCGGGGAAGAACATCCCTTTGGGAGCTGCTCTGCACCTGGCTGCTCCAGTTGGTTTTTTTTGTTGCCTAAAATCCTCCTTTAGCTCTTTTTCTTACTTTTTTTCCCTCTTCCCTCTCACCCCTGCTGAAGAGACAGCACCTTCTGCAGCTGTAGTGATTAAAGGGGAGTGGAAAAAGAAAAAAAAAAAGCTTATTTAAAGCAGAGCCTGGCAATATAAAATAAGGTGTGGAGGTGATGAATGATCCTGGGGTACATTAAAGCAGGGGCTGGCATTTTCAACATCGCTCCTACTCACGGCGTGTTTGAGCACTTTCAGAGCCCGGCTGTTTGGAAATGCCGAGCATCCGCCCCTGGGCCCTAATTCGGGCAAGTTTAAAAACGTTCTCTGGGATTTAGGCAAGTTGTTGCTGTTTTTCCTCTCCCAAAGACCCGGGTGCTGCAGTTCAGATGTGGGTATGGAAGGCCACAGGAGGACAAATCCCACCCTGGCCTTGCTCTGCCACCCAAGGGTGAGGGGATCAGAGGATGGGCACTCCTGGAAGGTGCGGAAATAGGGGAAGCCTCCCAGACTTTTAAATGCTTTTAAAAAGCTCTTGGAAGTGTATTCCCAGCATTGCTGTGAGAGGCAGTCAGGAGGAAAGGAACAGAGCTCATTGCATGCGAGGAGCAGGGCAGGTGCAGGGAAATTATGCATTTTTCCGGACTAGCTTATTCCCTTCTGTGTATTAAACATTATTTTAATATTCGAGTGACAATGTTTTATAATTAAGCTAAATGTAAGAGCTGGAGCACACTGGAGAGCTCGGCTTGGTGTAGGGAGGTGAGGAAGGTTCCCACCCTCTGCTCAGGATTAACCCCAGGCTGCAGCATCCTCTCTGGAAAGTACGGAGCCTGGCTCTGGAATTCCAACACACCCCGCGCTCCGGCAAGAAAAACCTTTAACTCATAAAGGTTGTAATGTTAATACAGAAGAAAAGCCTTTTAAAAAATTACATTAGTTCACAGACATCTATTGAACTCATGAGGGGAAATCTAGCCCCTGAGAGATAGAAACTAAAGAGCTGAGCCATAAACCAGTATGATAACATCCTTATTATAAGATGCAAATTAAGGGGCCCAATTCACTTTAAAAAAGCATTATGAGTATTTAATTTTTCTAGTGGGAATATCTCTGAAGTTGGCCTGTGTGTGGTTTTTTGTGCTGTGTACTTAAAATAAAAAAGAAGAAAGTAAGTCAGGCCATGAAGGAGCTGCTGAAGGCAGAGTTGATGCTGAGTGGTGGTTTGGGTGTGGGAGGAAGGAGCTGATGCTGATGGGGTCAGAAGAGGATGTCTTCACACTGGGTTCAGATGGGGAGCCTGTGGTTAAAGCCAGCAGCATTGCAGTGAGGTTTCAATGGCTTAAAACAGGGACAGAACCTGCCCTGGAGTGTGTTTTAAGTGTTTCATCTCCAGAGCAGATGGCTGGGTCCCTGTGCATCTCAGCTCTGACACTGGTGCCCCGTGGGTCGAGGACAAGCACTGGGTTGATGCCCCATCTGTGTTGTGTTTTGGATTTTCTGGACAACCTGCTCCCTGCCCTCGGTGTTGCATCTCGTTCTGGGCTGCCATGATGTTGCCAACAGCATTGGTGGTTACAGAAAACATTCAGTGGCAAAGAGACCACGAGACTTGGGGTGCTTTGCTTGTGACACTTCTTCACAATGGGAGTGATTTGAAGCTTAACCTTATCTGCTGAGTTTGGTTTTTCTGGCCATTCCTTGTTTCCTGGAGCCTTTTAAAGCTATTTTATTTTTTTCCTCCCCTCTGAAGTTGGAAGATGGTGTAATCACTGCCCTTGGCTCTGTCTTTGCTATTTTTCACATGCTGGAGGTTAAAGTCTCGAGCCAGGAGAAGGACTTGACACGCAAGGTGGGGACAGCTGGGACAAATGAAAAAGAGAGCCTCTGAATGCCAGGCCCATTCTCCATCCAGCTTTAGGGTTGAAAGGTCAGGACTTGTTCAAAAAAAGCACAGAAAATGTGGTACCCTCATTTCACATCCTTAAAGACAAAAGGGTCGGTTCAGCCACCTGCGAACTGGAGCCATCCGGAGCCTGGAATTGTCTTTTCAAATGTAGAAAATAAAACAAAAAGCCCTACCCTGGAAGATTGCTTTTCAGAGGGGCATTATGCTGCTCTCCTATATAATGTGCAGAGGTCATGGGCGGAGTAAAATAGCGAGACCAGGTAAATGTGTTCATTTGAAACACAGGATTTTATTTATTTTGTGGCATTGTAGAGCATCTCTCCAATTGTGGACAGGGGATGGGATGGGGGCCCTGCAGCTTGACTTTGGGGTCAGGCTCTGTTCCCCCACCTCAGCTACTGCCTGGGGTTCATGGCATGAAATAATAGGGTTTTCCCAAGGTTAATCTGTTGAGGAAAACCCTGGTCTCCAGCTGCACCCCAAAGGCTGAGCTTGGACAGGGTCTCTGCCATGCTTTGAAACTTGTTTCTCATCCCAAGGCTGCCTCCTTATCCTCTTTCTGACAATCAAATACTTGTTTCCAAACCACTGTTTACAAGGAATATTTCTGCTTTTTAAAGCAGCACTGGTGCCCCCAGCCAGCAAAGACCATAAAATAGTGGTGGGTAATACTTGTGTCAGGCACTGGGCTGGCTGGGCCCTGAGAAACAGACTCCTTGCTTTGAGGGAATTTTTTTTTAAAAAGAAAATAAATCTTATGTACCCTTTTATTTTGTTTCAGAATCATAAATTCAGCAGCTAAGAGGGCTAGTGGTCCATCTGGGCAGCTGTATGGGGCCATAGGTTAGTTAGGCTGGGAATATTTATGGGGCTTTGCTGGCCAAGCACACTGAGAGAGCTCAGCACTTTTTGCACAGAGTATTAAACACCTATTAAAAAACCCCCAAAAACAACAACAGACCAACCTTTTCTGATAGAGCAGGGCATACCACAATCCACAGACTATAAAAAGAAATATTTTAGTAGTGTTTTTCCCCCTCCTCCTCCTGGATCCTTGTAGGAACACCCGGAGCATTGTGTGGTCAAAGAATCACCTGGCTGTGGAGTGATGATACTTTCACTTGTCATTTCCAAAGTGAATTTTGTGGGAAGTTGAAGGATAAATATCACAACAGCATAAAGTCCGTGGACAAATCCCAGTGATAACTTCTCCATGCCATTTCCAGCTCGCCTTGCACCCCCTGAACCTCCCCTGTTTGTCGATTTAGGAGCAGGAGCCTCATAAATCCTTCGGACTTGGCTGCTTTATCAGGTCCCCCAGGTTGTCCCTTCGAAACCGCGGCATGGGTGGTGGGGATGAACATCTGCATGGGGGAAATCCTCCCACTCCTGCGGCTCCGCACTGGCCGCTATCACCGCCAGGAAGGCGGTTGTGGTTACGCAGCTCTGGAGCTGTGAAATGGGGAAGGATGTCCTTCCCTGCGGTTGGCAATTATGGAGCGGAGAGGAACAGCCGTGTTTCTGCATCCCGAAGTCACTCTCCGGCAGCCGGGCGCAGATAAGGAGCGATGTGTAGGAAAACAAAGCTGGTGAGTGAGTTGGGAAGGTGATTGTAAAACCTCCCCGGGAGATTCAGTGCAGGTCTGTGCCCATGTGTGGCTCTGGCAGCCCTTGGGAAGAGCATTTCATATCACATAGCACCTTGCTTTATAAAATAATAAATAAAACCAGCCAAAAATCCCTGTGTCCCTTTGTTCTTGTGTTTTGTCCCTGGAAAGACACTAGCTTTTGGGAGCAGGTAATGTGTTTTTGTCTCACATCCCTTGCACACTGATGTTTGTACCACCAGAAAGGCCCAGGGATTAGCACCAGTGGAGGGTTGGCCTCTCCCAGGAGCTGAGCTTCTCTGTCACTGGGAATGCCCTGGAAAGGCTGCAGGGAGGGTTTATCCAGGATGGAGTGATGCCCAATATCTGGCTCGCCATTCCTCCAGAGATGGCTCCTGGTGTGGCTGAACTGCAGCTCCCTGGGAGGTGCCATGGGGCTGGATGAAGCTGGAGAGTATTCGCTCTGTGTGTTGAGGTGGTTGGGGAGAAGGAGTTGGGAAATATGGAATTACTGATTTGCAGTAACACAAGTGGCTGCCTTGTACCTGGTTACAGATGCTCTCTCCAATTCCTGTGCTGCCTGCAGTAGATCAGCTGGCTGAGGGCTCCTGGATACAGGAGAATTTTCCAGGTACATTTTTTGTTTGGTTTGGATTTTTTTCTTTTTTTTTTTTTGTGTGTGTTTTGTTTTGTTTTTTTAAGACTGTGGCAGAGGTCCTGCTTGGTGCCAGATGTCTTTCCAGAGGTGCTTCTCTTCATACCTCCCTTACACCTTACCACAAACTTGATGTAAGGTCTGACTTTTCACCTGCTCCAGTAACTCCTGGCCCTGGGGCTGGAGTAGCAGAGCTGTCGGCAGACCAGGGCCAGCTCAGTTCTCCTTTCATGCAGCCCTATATTCTTCTTCTTTAAAGGAAGAAAGTGAACCTTCTCTGAGTTGCACTGAGGTGGATTCAAAGAAGAAGCCTCAAAATCAGTGAGCAGCCTCAAAAATCAGTGGGAATCCTGGAAATACTTGATACTATTGATTTTTAAAATTTTAACATTGCTTTTTGCACTGCAGTGAGAAGGTAGGAGTGAGTCCTCCTTGGACAGGGAGGTGCAGCAAGGAAAGGGATGATCTTTGCCAATGGCTCCAGCTGGGATGTGCTGCTCTTCCCACCGGGAACCTCTGTGGCCGGGGCCCTTCTCCCCACACTGCTTGGCAGGTTTTGGCATGACTCACCAGAGCCAGGGACAAGGTGGGGTGTTTTCTTCAAGACCAGGATTTAGGTGGATTGGCAGAGTGCTGCGGAAATGCTTTTAAGGTGTCATGTTGCATGTTTGGAGTTCTTATCTGTTTTGTTTTGCTGCAAGCAGTGTCAAGATCTCCTGCCCTGCCTTTGCCCGATGGATGAGCAAAGAAGAGTTTGGGCTGCTGGAGATGCATGTTTATCCATTGTCTGCATCCCAGCCTCGTCCTCTGCTCAGCATTTTTTCTCTTTTCCCCACCCACCCCTCAAAACCACTCTCCAAGGAGGTTAATGGGCCGCCAATGCACCTCCATTTTCTCCCTCCTCATGGGGTACATAAGGGATGGGAACCAACTCACACTTTTACATACTTATTGCCACACTTGGAATCATAAAAATACTAGAATGAGAGCATCTTTGTAACACACAAGGATTGGAGTCCAAGGTTTGTGAAGAGAGAAATAATACTCAGTAATTAAAGATGCACACACTGTATCTCTTGGAATTACAGGAGTTTTTGCAATGGATGGTTGAGGTGCTTGTTGCAGGAGTTTGGGGTGGCTGCGAAGGTGTGCAGCTCAGCAGCTGCCTTGCATTTGTGTTACTATTATTATTTAATGTGCTTTAACAGCTTCAGCTCCAGCCTGTCAATGCTGGGCTTGCAGCCTGGCCACTGGCCACTGCCCCTCCTGGTACCCCCCTGCTGCAGATTAAAGACCTCATGCCACCAAGCTGGGCTAAACACAAGGATTTGTGCTACTGGCTCCCATCAGGATTACTTATCTGCATGGGACAGACCCGAGGGCAAACCATCCTGGCACTCCAGCAGTGCTTTCCTATGTGTGCTTCTGGGAAGTGGGGGGACAGCCACATGCATGACCCTTTCTTCTGGCCTCTCCTTCATCACATTGCAGCCTCAGGTGAGTTTTTAACTCCTCTGAAACATTTTTGGGGTGCTTTTTTTGAAGCTAGTACCTTTATGTTTTACACCTTTTTCCTCTCCTCTGACATGTCTCAATCATCTCATCCCTTCCTTAGTATTGACATAAAAATGCAGCTGAGAAAATGCTGAAACTGTTTCAACTACTGCTGTGCTAAGAAGTAAAGTAAACCAGAAAGTAGTTACTACACTGAGAGCTTCCTCTTTAAATCAGCTTGGGGGGGGAAAGAAGTGAGAGTCCTCAGTAATTAGATTCTCTCCCTCATCCTAATTGCATTAGCAACAAATCAGCTCAGAAGTTCTGTTTCTTTTTAAGTTTTCTTGAATTTAGCCTTTGTCTGAGAATCTTGGAACAACAGAGCTGCAGTAAATATGATTAACCTGTAGTTAATGACTGGGGTATTTTGGCTGTGCCCCGTGGACACTCAGCCTGCTGTGGTTAACCATTGGGCTCTTGGAGAGCAGCCCCTGCCAAATCCAGGGAGTGGAGCAAGCCAGCATGGTGAGCTGCTCCCTCCTGACTGATGTTGTTTACGCTTTATGTTAAGGGATAATTTGGCAGTTTGGTGGAAAAAATTACCTTTTCTTTAGCATGGCTTTTTTTTCACCATCTCTTTTCAGGGCTGCTAAAAGGCCAGGGTGTTTTAGTTTGGCAATGCCTCTGTTAATACCTTCTATAATTTCAGAGTCCCAAATCCCTTTAAACTCTGATTAAAGCAGATGTATATCATATATTCTCTTTTTTAGGAGAGGGAAGGATGTTTAGAGGATATCATGAGGTGCTGGGTCCATGGGCTGCACAGGGGCATGGGGAGAGACCCACAGGCAGAAGGATGAAGAAAAAGCCTCCCAAATAAATGTGGGATGTCCCCTTTCCCTTAAATGAGGTCAGGACAGGTCTTGTTCACTTAGAGGTGAGCACTGAGGGCTTCTTGGTGACCTTCCACCGAAATTTTGTGCTGTTGAAACCTTGTGATTGCACAAGAGGCAGGGCGGCGATGCTCAGCATGCAGTGCTTCACCTCAGGACTCCTGAGAGCTCATAACACATCACAGCTCCCCATCTATTAGAAAACCCAGTGCTGATGGTTCAAAAAAATTAATTGTTTGGGATCTCTGTAAATTCTGGATTGAAGGAGTCTGTCCTCCCTACTGCTTAACTCAAGTCTGTGCTCTGCAAAGCTTTTCTGCAAGAATTCCTACTCGGTATGAAGACAAGGACCGGTGTGCTGATAAGGCAGTGACCTTCAGCAGGAAAACGAGTTCAGGTCCCCAAACTACAACTACTCCTGGATTATTTTAAATGGGAAACTTGTGGAGAAGAGACACTTTCCTAATGGAGAATGCTGTCTCCATTAGGAAAATACCAGTGAGATTGAAGTTGCTCAGTGATGGGGGATGAGCCAAAGGTGATACCAGCACTTGCTGGGCCTTCACTGTCCCATAAAGGCTGACCTGGTGGGCAGAGCTGGCTGCATGTCACAGGCTCCACTGACAGCTCCAGGGATGAGCCAGAAGCCACCCAAGGAGTCTGGGTAGGAACAGCTAAGAGCTGGAGACAGAGATAGAGAGGGAGGAGCAGACAAGGCTACATCCTTTAGTATTGGGACACCTGTCCCACTAATCATCCTGTGCGCTCAGAAAGCATTGAGGGCTGCCCTGCTTGACCAGGAATGGCAATGACCTTCAGCTGTGGCCATGCTGCCCCTTCATTAATTGCCCACAGGTGGGGCACTGCCCCCTGCTCCAGGTGCTTCTCGTTATGATGATTAGGAGCCCCTCGTAAAGGCACTGGCTAAGAGCAAGTTTTGGGGTTTGTTTTGGTGCTGTCTGGATGGCTTTTGGGGAGGGTCCCCTGCAGCTCATAAAGATACAGCTAACAGCAAGTTTTGGGGCTTGCTTTGCTGCTTTCTGCATGTTCTTGGGGTCCTGTGCACCGGGTGAGCTGTGGCTGTGTGGGGTACTGGCACCAGGTGGGGTGTCACCCCCCTCTCCTCTGCCCAGTGCAGCCTCCTGCTGGCACCTGAGCTGGCTTTGCTTCTTGGATTGGGCCTGAGGGGCACTGCCTGTGGTCTTCATTTGCAATTCGTCTGGCTCAGAAAAGGACATTTTTGGGCTCAAACTCCCCCTGGGATTGTGCAAGGTTGGTGCTTAGAGTGAGTACCCAGCAAGTTCTGGATGTGGGGAAGAAAAGCTGTGCTGCTTTGGGAGAAAACAGAGGATGAGCTTACAGAGGACGGAGACTTTTGTGAGGTGCTTCCAGCTGAACTTCCCTTGTGCATCCTGCTGAGCCTCAGGGAGCACCTCATCTTCATGACCACTGTGGATTTTCCTGATGGGAAGGACAGGACATTCACTAGGGAGCTGCTCTCTATGGGGTAGGTGAGTGGTTGCTGTACCTGCTGCTCTTTAAAGCACTCCTGTCTCCAAGATTCCAGCTCTTTGCAGTAGGTGTTATCTCTTGAGGATCTCCCCATGCCCACAGAATGCATCTGCAATATCTGTTATATCACAGCACTTCTCCCACGTTTGCCGGAGGGGAGAGCTTAGTGTGGGCTATGCATTAGGTTTTTGGAAAGCGTCCCTGCTCACTGGCACCTAGGGCTCAGCTGAGCCCTTCATCTGGGCAAGAGAAATACTTTGGGTGTTACAAGTGTGCAGGGTTGTGCAGTGCTGTTTTGAAGGTAGCTCCAGAGCTGCAGGTATGCTGTGTTCTGGGGTATGCATTGTGAAAAAGTGTTACTCTGTTTTCCTGGGCAGAAATTTTTTTTTTTAATTTCCTGTACCTGAAATTAATGTTTTTGGGAAAGGCTGTACTTTAATGCTGCAGTAAGCAGAACATTTTAAGGTTTTGACAGGTTTATCTTATGAGGTTGAAGTTCATTGGTGGTCCCTAAAAAAAAAAAAAAATTACTAAACTATACTGCTTGGAGACATCAGTGTCTCTTGCAGGTGCTGGGAGGGAGGGAACGCTCAGCCTCTGATGCGCAGCTTTGTGCCATGCCTATTGTTTCCCTCACTGGTGAGTCAGGGATGACACCACGGGCTAATTCCTCTTTGCCCTGGAGAAGTAGCAGGGATGCTGCAGAAGCAAATGTGGTGACTGAACACCAGGCTGTATCAAGCTGCTGGACTTTGCTGTTGAAATGCCTCCCTACGCAGTTCTGCAAGTGGCAGGGTGGGGCTGGAGGGAGGTGGGCAAGAGGATTTGGAGCTGGTGGATGCCCGCAGCTGGTCCTGCCTGTAACTGTGGTGGATGAAAGAAAATGCAGGAGATGCTGGTCCCGTTATTCCCTTTAACCTCCCCTCTCCCCCTAACTGGGCTTGGCTCTAGTCAGAACACTCAGCCCAGACGAAATGTTTTCATCAATTTTCCTCCTCACAGAAGCACTAGGAAGGCTTATCCAGGGGTACATCTGGGATCTGCTTGATGCAGAGCTCAACCCAGGTCTCTTGGGACACAAGAATCTGTCTCCAGGCTTCATGGCTCTCCCTGTCCTTTGGTACGATTGTATCACCTTGTACTTGAGGACACCACTGTCCTGTCCTACCTCCCCTGCAAACCACCCTCCTCCCCTCTGAAAGCCCCAGCAAAGGTCAGCTTTATGCATTTCTTGGCAAATCCACATCATGACTGGCTAGACTGGTTTGAAAATGCCCGGTGGTGGCCATGGCCTCGTGCAAGCTTGTTTCAGGATTGCCTCTCCCTGGGAATGAGTCACTCCCCAGGCCAGCGTGGCTCTGCACTGTTAAGTTTCCATCCCGCTATCCACCCAACTGGCACAGCCTGGATTGATCTGTCATGATCCTGTTGTGGCCAGTGGCAGCTCTGGGTGAAGTTGGTGGTGTTACCTTGGAGGAATGAATATGAGGGAATCCAGAAAGTATTTTAGCTACTCCTTCCTCTGTTCTTCCATCTGTGGCACAGGGGACCAGGCTTTAGCTTCTGAGTAACTCCAGCAGCCGGGATGGCAAGATAAAGGCTTATCCATTAAAACATCATCCTTGACTCCTGTGGACCTGGAGCCGCACTCATCAGTCCTTGTTTGAGCGATTAAGGATTGTGCCATTAGTCTGCTGCTTAATGAATATTGAAATGCTGTCTGGAAATGAAAAGGCATCTCTTTTTCTGTGGCACAAACAAAGCAGGGATGTTTTCCACTTAGAGGGATGGTCCCTAAGTGTTGGGTGTCACCCCTCTGGAGCTCCAGTGATGCCCTCATCTTTGAGCTGGGGGGAAAAGTGGGAATCTTGTGGCTGGTAATAGCGAGGCCATTATTTTAAGGATACAAATGTTTAATGTACAATAACGAGTCACATAATGAATGTCCAAATGAGTGATGTTTTCTTCAGTTTTACATTCCCAGAGGCACAGAAAGTATTGGTCACTTTGACATGGGAAGCAGTCAGGCAATTACATTGGTGTGCTCTGAAAAGAGGAGATTTTATTTCATAACAATTTCATAACAAAAAACTTGAGGAAAGGCCCAGAACACCCTGTGCTTCCTGGTCATGGCTTTGAATTCAATTTGCCTCTGCTTCAGGTTAAAAAGGGATGTGGGGTTTGGGGGTGTCAAGCTAGTGCTGGGTTTTTGGAAGTGAAGAGCAGCAAGGTTTCTCTAAAGGGTTTCTTATTTCCATGGAAAGAAAAATTATAATTAGTGAGGCCTGGTTGCCCTTTGTACCAAGGGGGATGCTGGGAGTGGTGGCTGTGGGTCCCACCATCCAGGAGCAAAGCTGAGTTTGCTCCAGGCGGGACATGTACTCTGGCTTCCCATGTGCTCATGGATGTGCAGGGTTGGGTGCTGGTCTGCTCTGACCCCACTGCTGTTGTTATCAAAATGCCCTGTGGCTTCAAGGGGTTTGCCCAGAAGCTTTCAGTACCCTCTTTTTTTTTCTTTTTTCCCCTTTTTAAAAAAGCTTATTCATAAATGAGTTAATGAGAGAAGCTTTGCAAAATACTTTGAGATTTAAGATTCATTTTCTTCCCTTACTGAAATTTTGAGGAAAGCAGTACCCTATCATTTTAGCTGGGCGGCACCACTTAAATATTCATCATGGTTCAGAAAGCAATGAAACCTGGGTAATTTCAGTGATGGTGGAAAATCAGTCTCATGCATGCACATGCAGAGGAGGTCTCAAATGTTGCCCTAGAAAACAAAGTTTTAGTGTTCAGAAAAAGAATTCCAGGTTTTATCTATTTTACTGAAGGCTAAAATGAATTCTTATGTATATTTTATAAGAATATTTATGTGTTTAGCCTAGCATTAAGGATACCTTTTTCTTAATAAGCTCATGTCAGAACTCCTGTAACCATAGCCTGAAGGATGTGTTTTGTGAAGATGAAAAATGAACATATTATTTACCTATCAATAGCAGGCAAGGCTGATCAATGCAGGCCAGCATTGCCCCACCGCACCGGCAGGAGGGCTGCCCTGTCTGAGCAGTGCTGGGACTTTAATATGGAGCTTTCAACCACTGGGCCGACAAAATGCCTCTCTGACAGCCAAGCCATTAATTACCATCATCTGAGCCTAATTCATTCATCCCTTTCCCTCTCATGCAGAGGGACAGGGAGGGCTGAGGGCACTTGGGGAAACATAGGCATGATTCCATATTCGTTATGCGGCGAGCGCTGCCTGCGACTTTGTTGGTTGCAGTGGCTTTAATTGAATTGGCTTGCCAATAAAGCTGTTGTCATTCAGTAAGTGAATTTGTTGTACTACTCGCACCACAGCTGCTGCATACAACCAGGCGTTTCCTGAAGGCAAGCCAACCTTGTGCTACCCTGGCTGGAGGGTTTTTTTGCCTTCCCCCAAAACTCATCCATAACACGCTGTAAAATATCCTTTAGGTATTGTTTCCCACCTGGGAGCAATGGGGCATCACCTGCCTGAGCCCCTCCAGCAGGGCTATGTCCCAACCCCAAAAAAGGGTGGCTGTGAGTGGGGTGCTGGTTTTCCGTCTGGGGCTGGCTGGTCAGACCATATGTTTTTCCAATTACTGGGCTCTGACCTCTGTTACCCTGCGCTGGTGCTGATAGAGCATCATTGTTTCTTGCAGGAAAAGTAAATACAGAATATGACAGGCAATATATTTTGTTAGTCAGGAGCTTAGAGTCCCATTAAGAAGTCTGGCAATATTGATAAAATAAAGTAACATTAGGATAGGCATTTATTATGGGATATGTAGGCTGTTGGGCCAAAAAATACTCCAACTTTCTGCAGTTTATAAAACATTAGGGAAGGAGAGGGGGTGGACTGCTTGATTTATGGTGGCTGTAAGTGATACTGAGATGAAGTAAAATATCCAGAGGTCTGAGAAAGTGTTACTTCAGTGTTTTAATGCGTGGTGTGAGTATGCACACAGAGGTCCACGAGGCAGCTCAGTGGTGGCTGAGGATCAGTGCTCCCTGCACAAACACCTCATCCTTCTCACAAGAGATACAACCCCAATCTGAGCTACCTCTACCCCTCTTCTCTGCGGGGTCAGAGCAAAACCCCCTATTTTTTCACCCCCCAAGAAGAGGGGGAACAGATCTGGATCTGTTTCAAGGTGTTGTGGCTGAATCCCAGCTTCAATTGGGATTAATTACTTGTTCTTGGTGCTGTGCTGAGCTGGTGAAATTACCCCAAGAGAGAAGTTTTCTTCAGATATTTTTTTTCTTTTTTAATAATAACCTTATAAAACTTCACATTGAAATATGAATTCATTCCGTCAGATTTATGCTTATTGTAGATTATTTTTAACACATCCAAAATATGGGTAGGTCAGGTATTTCAAGCCCTCTACTGAACCTGGATCATGCTCACCTATATGAAGGAGCTGAAATAATATTTTGAGTGTTGATCTCACTTGAGGTAAATCCTAAATTTGAAGGGATAAACTGGATATTAGATGGTGAAACTAGTATAGGAATACCTGTTTCTAGACAACGAGTAAACCCCCTAAATTTTCCCACGTAAATGTCCATGTTATTTGCGTAGTAACTCATGAAGAAAAGCCTAAAAATTGCTTGACAGTGGTAAAACTTTGACTTTAGTACCAATAGAGGTAGCCCGTAATGGGGACCTGTTGCCTTCAGTGCTTGGGAGCCTGCTTGTATAAATCCATGGAAATGGTTTTGGCAAAGGCTGTGGTGCCTATTTCCAGCCCAGGAAAAGTCACTTTTCCTGGTGCATTTGGAATAAAAATATATCAAGCATAAAGCTTGAGGACCTTCAAGTAGTTGGTGTGCCTCATCTTTGTGGGGCACCAACTCTAGGAGCAGAAACATGCTGGGAAATGTCCCACTGAGGTCTACAAGACCATGGCCTTCTTCCCCCTCACTATTTCTTAGGGTTTTTCCTAGAAATTAGGATGCTGATCTACAACTCTAGGAAATAACTGTGTGGTCAACTGAGAACCATCAGCCCAAATGTCTGGTGTTAGGCAACACATCTGGAGTCACAGGTCAGTGAGGGTGTATCAGAGGGTAAAGCCTGGGATTTTAGGGCAGGAATCCACAGCAGCCACCAGTTTAGGGTGATGTTGGGTTCCAGGAGGTCTGTCTGGCAAATTTTCCTGCTGCACCAAACCTTGCGAGTTTGGGTGTCTGTGGCATGGGACAACCTGTTGGGTTGGAGCACCTGTCTGCTGGAGCTTCAGGTCACTGGGGGCCAAGAGGATGGGGAAATCTTAATGGTGAACCTAAACCTGTGGTTTGGGTTACTCCAAGTAACCCAATTTGCTGTGAACACTCTCCTTGGAGCAGTAACGCTCCCTAAGTGGCTGTGTCAGTCAATTATAGACTTAGGGTGGCCAACAGCGTTTTCTCCTATCATCTCTTCTCGCCACTCCCCAAGCCTCTACCAGAGAGGACAAGCCCAGTGGCAGCAAGCACACATCAACCTCAGGATGTCATGGCAGGGAGCCAAGAACAAAGTTCTGGATAACTTCATCTTGTCTTTTCCTTTCCTTGGGTATAATATTAATGTATGTGGAATGCAACTGCACTACTACTAAAAAAAAACCCAAAAAAAACAGAAATAAAAGACCAGGCTGACAAGGGCTTTTGTATGCCTTTATCCCCCAAGCTATTAGAAATAAATTTTCAGTAATAAGAGCCATGTAGTTCTCAATTAGCAGCTAATCAAGTAGGCTCTTCTTTATTTAGAAGCTTTATAGTTTTCTTAATTCTTCTGTGCCCACCACATTCACAGTATAAGAAAATTGTACAGGCATGTTGGCCTTGCTTTAGAATGAGATTTCTCTACAGAAAACACAAAGCCTAGTTTTTCAGAGACTGAGTTAATGATTGGGAGAGCAAAGACTTGGAGAAGGAGGACTTGAGTGAAAGGGAATTGGCCACTGAAATCAGACCCTGGAATTGACATAAATTTAGGTTTGTAGCAGGCCAATGCTTATTTTTCTTGCTCTATGCCAGGCACTGCTTTTGCCTTTAAACCTAGTAGGGTTGAGAAAGAAAAATCCATCTGGAAAAATCTTGGGAAGGAAGAGGAATTTGGTGAATGGTCAGATCACAAAACCTGTTTACAACTATCTGAATGGTTGTCATTGAAGTAATTCTCATAGAATTGTGGCATGGTTTGGATTGGAAAGGACCTTAAAGACCATCTAAGTTCCAACCCCTCTGACATTCAGCTCTGACAACACAAGCTTGAAAACTTCATGAGCTAAGTTTGCTTCAAAGTAACCTATGCAAAAAAAAGCATAATTCGCGTGTGTGTGAGCTTTGGAGTTGGGGAAAAAACCCAGGCAATTCCTTTAAGGCTCATGAATGCCCAATCTGTAAAAATTAACTCATGTCTTGCCCAGCTCGTGATACAGGGCGCTGGTGTGATATGCCTCCTGGTGCCAACTGGCCTTCGTGTCTCTGCGAGCCACGGGAGGGCCTGGATCCTCTACACCCAGCCCTTTGCTGGCTGTCGAAGGTATAATTAACTGCGTGGGTGGCAAAATGGCCCAGGGCTCCCCGTTTGCATTTTGTGCAACTGGAATGTACCCTCCTTGTTCGGGTAACGTGGCAAATAAAACTGAGCAGGGCAGCGGCGGGTGTTGGTGAGGAGTTTTGTAATAGCATGAGAATGGGTTTTATGACAGTATATCACTTGCTGAGGCTGCAGGGATGGTGCAAATCATCTGTTAAGAGAAGGCTTTTGTGCAGCTCCATGGCTTTTCTGGGAGGTTTATGGCTTGCCGAGCAATCGTTTGCTGTGTGAAAGTCAGGAGGTGCGAGGCTTCACAGGGCGACATTGGCAGAACTGCTGAGTGTCGCAATGGATGCGGAGGTACCCGCAGCTGAGGTTATGGAGCAAGATCCCAGCCCTGCCTGCATGGCCTGGGCTTCCCCAGGGCTGTTCCCTGACCCTGCGTCGGGTTTTCTTTGCCTGTGCAGTTTCTACGTCCAGCACCTGGACTTGCACTCTCACACCAGCACAGAGTCAGATGTGTGCACCCTTGCTGTGCACTAAATCACACAACCTCTTTGTGTCTAAGATGAGGTCCTGAGCCTTTTTTCTTACCTTGAGGTGCTGCTGTAAGAAGGTTTGGCACACACTCTGTGTCAGGGGTCTTGAGTGTTGTAACTCTGCTTGTGTTGCAAGGGACAGCCGAGGGACTCCCTGCTGGGCTCCCAAGGAGCTGGGATTAGACCTTCCTTGAGCTGCCTGTGTGACCCCAAAATGAAGCCTGAGCTTTAGAGGCCCAGAGCTTCTGGCTCTGAAGAGTGAAGCTGAAAGCCAGGTACAAGTGGGAGGGGATCGGTCGAGTCTGAGTCTCTACTCCCTGATGGGTTTGTGTTCTTTTGCAGTGTCTCCGTGGATTTGGTGATTTCAAGGCTTTCTATGTGCAAATTTTATCTTTTTTCCATGGATGGTTTCTGCCCTTGGGTACTTTTTGAAGGAGAGCTCCAAAGCAATTTAGATATTTTGGTATTTTAGAGGCACTTTGTACCTCAGGGGCAACTCCCCTTTTTTCCTGGGCAGTGCAAGGAGCCTCCCCCTGTATCTCAGCAGGTAGAAATTAACAGAGATTACTTTGTGCAAGGTAGAAGACATTGTTTGAGTTCCCCAGCTGAGACCTGGGAGGCCATCTGGCATTCACCCCAGTGGTAATCTGAGCTTGATGTCCCCACAGCTCGGTTTGGGGTTTGGGATGACCCCTTCCAGAGTGGATGTTTACCTTTCTCCAGGAGGTCTTTTTGGGTGGACTTGAAGTTCTGATGGGAACCTTCACATAGCTGTGCCATGTGACAGTAGCTCTCTGTTTGTATTTGTATAAAGATTGTGCACTGGGGTCAAAAAACCCATGAAGATGAGTAAAATCTTTCTGTTGGCCTTACTGTGCATTGTTCCGGCCCTGAAAGGACAGAGAGTGCAATAAAATCAGAAGTCAGAACCTGCGAAAATGTGCAGGTGAGATACAGAAAGTCTGAAAGTAGCCCTAGACAAGAAAAGGAGGGGAGAAAATAACAACCCCAAACCCGATATAAAGTGACACAGGTGCCTTTCTGAAACTTTCTCTTCTGTTTATTTCCAAGTACTGTTTAAATGGTGTTTCAGTATTACTGGACTTTTCATGGAGACAACACTTGTTCTGAATAATTAATTTCCAGGTGATCCACTCTGATTTGTTTGTGATCACCAGGAAGGGAGGGTATCCACTTTAAAGCAGCTGGCATGAGAGAAATTCACAAGGATGAGAAATACTCTGGAGCTGAGAGTAGGACAGATCACCATGCTTTATGACAAACCTCTGCACAAGCTAGATGTTACCTTTCCTAGTCCAGCTCTTCCCTGCAGCTGGAATTCCTAATATAGCGTTTCTTAGCTAGGGCTAGATTGGTGTGCAGTAGAAGTTACTGAAGTTGAGAGGTGCTCTGGATTTACTGTGAAATGACCAAAATCCAGCCATAGGCCTGAGAACATTCTGCAAGATATATAAGGCATCGTTAAGGTCCTGCTGGTGTGGAGGAAAGCACAGCATGCAAGGAGAGGAATAAGAATTGCTCCATGGTCCTCCCTGAAATCTGAACATCCCAAATCCAATAGAGCTCCACTCACACTCACCCAACTCCCTCCTATTGCTGCCAGGCTGAGCAAGTGCGGACAAACCCTGCCTGGAGCTGCTGCCAAGCTTCTCCAGCTCTTTCCACCAGTTTGCCCAAGTGCTCAGGCGATAAGGTTTGTCCTGCCCTGTTTTTGCAAAAGGATTTGGTGATTGCAAAACATGTCACATTATTGACTGGAAGTTGTTACCATCTGGTGGCTGTTTCGATGGTCTGGTACTAATGAGTGGGTAATCTCAATTGAGTTTCTAGGGGACAGCTGTCCCCTCTCACTTTCTTCCTCGCAATCACAGACATCATCACTGTCCTGGACACTAATTGGAATTCTTAGTTACAAGCGGCCATGGAAGCGCATTCCACAAGAAATGGGGTAATAGGAGGAAAAGTGCCTTTCCAGCAGCTGTGTTGTGTTTTATGTGTGGAAAGGATCTGGGATTTTTAGCAATGTTGTACAAGCCTTAAACACTCTCTAAAGAGGCAATCAAAGGACATGAGCTATAGTAGATGAAGTAAGACGAATAAAAACACACTGCTATCCCTTTGGCTTATTTCCTAACCCTCCCACCAGTCAATAGGTGCCTGCTCCAAAGTGCCCTGTCTTGTAAATGCATGCCCAGAAAATGGAGCTCACAAAAAATCTAGTGCATATTCCGAGCTGGAATCAGGTGGACGCGTTCATGGTTCTCACTGGTTTGATGATATTTGAAATGTTATTCAAAATCATGCAAAGCTGGGTTCTGCACTTGAGGCCATGGAGATGGGGAGATTGGTGCTGCAGGGGATGTTCCCATGGTAGGGAGAGAGCTGGAAATTATGTGGGATAGTAAATGCAGCTCAAATATAGCCTGAGAAGTGTCATGATCTTCCACCTCAGAAGTGACCTTTCACTGCCGCTTTAATACCCCTCAGTCTGCTTTTTCTCTCTAGTGCCTGTCTGTTCATTGAGTCATCGTGACCCCACACAAGCCCTCAGTTTGGATGCAGGGTCTTCTATTCACGTGGAGGTCTCCAAAGGACATGTTTTCTGGAAGCCAAGGCACACTCTGAGTGCAGGGAATACTAAGGCTTGTTTAAAGCGGAGCCCTGCTTTAAAACATGCTCTGCTGTGATGGGGTTGAGCATCCCTGGAGACCTCAGCTTCTCAGAGTGGGTTTTGAGTCAGCTCCTGTTGCTGTACCCTGTCTCCTCTCTGAAGCCTTGAGTAGTTTGCGTCTGGCTTGGACTTCCTCACTGGCGAGTCACCCGTGATTGCAGGTGGTTATTTACTCGTATGCGGTTCCTCCTATCTCCCACCTTATCTCAACTGTCTGCACTGACTTCAGGCTGCTCTTCCATCTGTGAGGAGCTGTGGTGGTGATGTGGTGTGAGCAAGGAGCAATATCTCAGCCTGTTGGAAACTACTCATGGTAGCTGGATGTCGGTGTGTGTGATGGGCTTTCCTTATTTAAAAGCAAAATATTACATTGAATACAATAATAATGCCCATTTAAAGACTTGCTGGGGGAAAAAAAAATTGAAAGCATTCTTTTGTTCAGTTGTGGAGCAGGTTGGGGCTTTTGAGACCAAAGAGGAGGGTAGGCTTCATCCTCATGATGGACCATATATTTTATTGCCATGCTGACTCGATCCATCAGGAGCCCTGCAGAAGTGCCCACCTTGGCCACAGATGTGAGCATGGAGCAGCAGCGCTGAATCACCTGTCATCCCATGCGGCTGGGGTGAAAGGGGAAGCTATTTACATAAATTATTGGAGAGCAGTAAATATTATTTCATGATATCACATCAAGATTAACTTAATCAAACCTGATACTAAGAGACAGGATGATTTGCTTTTAGCTGAAGACACAATTAAAGAAGGTGCTTGAGGGTAAAGGAGAGTGCCTACTTAGGAAGATGTTTATCACACAACGGGTGATAATGGGTTGGGAAGCTTATAACTGAGATCTTAACTCCTTTGTGGATTTGGTGGCTACAGCTCTCCTAATTTTAGCAGCTGTTGCAGTCTCAGGAAGGAGAGCATGAATGAAATGTAGTTCTGGGGTTTTTTGTGGGCTTTGGCCAGAAGGGAAAGATATCTTAATATTTTAAACACCTATTTCTAATTTCAAAGGTTTCTGGACAATTTTTCTCAGCAAATTTCATCCAAAGGCAAAACATTCAACTCTTCCCAGCTGGACTGGGAATCTGCCTGGCCTCAGCTATGCTGTGGATCAAGACTGCTTTTTGTTGCCTGGGGTCTTTTGAGAGTTAAAGACATTGCAGCCTCCTCTTCTCACTGCTGCTTTTCCCTTGGCCAATACTTCCATGTCTGCTGAATAAAGCAATGGAATCATAGAATATCCTGAGTTGGAATGTCCTTTGTTTGATAGGAATGGGTTCATCTGCTAGAACCCTGGAAGTCAATGCCTTGAGTTTCCCAATGTATGTATAGCATATGAATCATGGGTAGCTCTTTCCAGTGATTCAGGTGGAAGCTCAGTGTGTATTAGATGTCTGAGAGAACAGATCCTGTGTTAGTTTATTGTCTCCAGAGCTGGCTGCAAGGAGATTATTCGATTATTCTTATACAACGTCTTAGACAAATTTTGCAAAATTTTTACAGAAAAGCCGAAGCTGACCCATTTGGGCAGAGTCTCTATGTGAGTTCCTGCTCCCTTTCTTTTAGAGGAAGGCTGAGATTTCCCTCCCTCCCTCTCATATTTTTTAATCAAAACCCAAATTATCAGTTGAGTGGGGTGTGAGCTTAAAATGGAAAATCTTGGACAAGCCTGAACCACGTCTCCTCTTTGTGCAAAGTGCATCGTCTTCGATTCCAGACAGCGTCAACACCAGCTGGAGGAGCTGGGAAAGGTTCAAGATATGCTCAGCACATTCCAGGATTAGACCCATTGTTTAAGTAATAACACTCAATCTCACAAACCCATCTTTATTTTTATTTTTTATCCAGTCTTTCTACATGAAAGGTTGTAAGGGCTTTACTTTTTCCCTAGCACTTTCCCTGTCCTTGCATTCCGGCTGTTTTTATAACCTGCTGTGCAGGGTTATGTGGCTCCTCTCCCTGAGGTTTCAGGTGACTGAGAGCAGAATTTGGCCCAGGGTAGTAATAAACTGCTAAAAAACCTCCAAAAACAAACAAAAAAACCCCCCCTGCATCTTCATTATTTCATGTTTATTTAGTTCAAGTGATGCATAGCACTGGTTCTTCAGCAGCCACCTGTGGGATGCTCAGGCCTTGTCAATACATCTATCCCTGCTTTCAATGCCTGAATAATACAAGCATCTGCTGCCACTCGACAAGTGATGCTCTACTGACCATTTCTAACAACTCCCACCTGTTCATGTTTGCAAAAGCAAGTTGGAAATGCCTGGTCATGGGAAGAACAGCCCTAGCACTGCTTTGTAGACAGGGCTTTTCCCTCTCTGCCGCCTTCAGGAAGCTGTGGATCATTGATTTTAGAGAATTGTAGAATGGTTTGGTTTGGAAGGGACTTTTAAGGTAATCTAGTTCAATCCCTCTGTCCAGCGAGGACAACAGCTCCTTTTAAGGGCTGATCACCTCTTAAATATTACACATTTAAGTCTAACTTTGCCAGGCTTAACAGCTGTAGGATTTAATTTCATTTTTAAAAATAACTATAGGTACTCATATCCTTTTCCCAGTCTGGAGATGTTTGTAGGTAGAGCTGTTAAATCTTTCTGTAATGATATTCAAGCTGCAGTGCAGCTTTGCTAATGAGAGATGGTGTGAAAGTAAGACTTGTGATGTCCCTGCCAGGTCAGAGGGTGGGGAGCACTTACCCCTGATGACAGGTCTGGAGCTTTCAGATGGGCTGGATCCTTGTTTTGGGGAGGCCCTTCTCTGACAGGCCCTGTGCACCTGCCTCGGTAGCTTGTCCACTGGTGCTTTAATGTTACATTAACACTGGTTTTACATTTCTGGATCAGCCTTCAGTCCCATAATTTTCTGATTTGATGCTGTATGTCCTCTGTTCCCAGTAATTATCAAGTAAACCTGTTGCAGAAATCAAGTTTTCCATGTGTTGCTGCTTGTTTCCTACTCCTGTAGGAGACCTTTTCTATCTCAGCTACATTAACTCAAAACTGCAGCTCCTGGAAGTGCCCCTTTCTGCCAGGTAGCTAAAGGGGGAGAGGGGTGACAACTGCATTTTCCTTACCAAGGCTGAATTTTGTCCTCTCCAGCATTTGGTTGTACTTGCTTTCCTTGAACCACTGCTGCCAGTGGCAGGAGAGATGGGATTTGGGCTCAGCCTGTGTTGAAGAAGCTGGTGAACAAAGTGGTTTGATCACAGCATTGGAGATTGAATAAATTATTATAAACCCTGATAATCCTACTTAGATTATATTCTTGTTTAATCAGGAATAGCTTTAGCAGTAGCTTTGGCTATGGTCAAAACCTGACTTGTCATGGAAGCAAAAAATGAGGCAGTCACTTTTTTCCTTTGCATCTCAGTGCTTTTGGGCCCAGGAGCATCTGAGTAACTATTTGAGGAAAAGATTTTTGGTGAAACACAGATAGGACCTTAGAGACTTTAATTGGTCCTATGAGAAGTCAGTCCAGGTTAACTAAAACATGGGGCTATGGGTGCTGAGCCCTTGGGAGCCAGCGAGGGAACACCTCCTCTGGGGATGGCTGAGGAAGCAGGTACAGGAATGAAATTAAATGGGTGTTGCTGGTGCAATGTTACTTAATATTTCTGCTTTGGAATCACAGTGAGAATTATTTTGTGGAGACCTCAGCCAGTGAGATAAATGTGGGCATAGCAAGGTCTCACTGGGGAAAAATCAAGCAGTGCAGGTTGAAGCACCTTGTCTCTGGCTCAGCTCAGCCCACCTTACGTGTTGATAAGGCACTTGTTGGAGACTTGGTCTCAATTCTTGACTCTAGCTGAGGCTTTGTGACACCTGGAAATTTTAATCTGGAGTTTTAACCCAGAGATATAGCTCAATCCATGAGAGGATTGTACAGATAAACTCATTAATGTTTGCAGAATACTTAGGAGCCACTTAAGCATATCAGTAAGTTTAGAGTGTTATTACTGCATGGACTTTGATTAAATCCCTTCGTGTCAGATCTCCTCCTAAACATTTTCATCAAAAGCCTGTGCTTTTTTAAGAGTGGTTTGGTTTTTTTTTAATTTGTTTTGTTTTTTGAATGTTGATTTCAATTCCAAGTTTGCCGCATCTGAGGCAGTCCTGAAGCTGCTTGGAAATGTTCAAAGCTTTTCCAGGCTTACTTCTTTAATCAGTAATATTTTAGTGAATTGCAAGCTTGAGCTGTAGAGAGTTTTAGCAAATCTTAATTTTGCCTGTGTCAGCTCCATAGGTCTCTGCACATGCAGCCCTGGTGGGGTCAGATCCAGACTCTTCACTACAGGGATGTGGGAGTGATCTGATGGGGTTTTCAAGGCAAGAGTTGGGCAAACCCATGTGGAAATGCTTCTGTTCCTTTGGCTGTGACTAGGCTGAAACTGGGAAGTGCTTGCCTGATGCTCAGGACAGATGAACGTTGAGAATTTGATGTAATCCTAGACCTCAGGCATGAAACTCAGCTTGACCTTTCCTGTCGGGTGCTTTTGTGCAATTCTACTGGACATTTAGCAACGAGAAAGGAAGTGGAGGAAGGATATCGGTTCAACCATATGTCAATGCTGGGACGTGAAGTGACAGGGAGAGGAAGGGCTGAGACATGTGTGGAGGCACTGGTTAAAATAAAAGCCCTTATGGAGGGGAACTGGGGGGCTCGAGGGACTGATGTTCTTGCTGGAGGTCACCAGTTCAAATCCAGCTTGTGGAAGTAGTGACCAAAAATTATAATTAATTAATGTTCTTCTTTCTGTACCCACTGAGCATCCCTCTCCTGTGGTCCTCCCCAGCCTGATCATGGATCATAAAACTTTTTGCCACAAGTGGTCCCTTTTGGCAGATTAGTGAAGGGCTTAATGGCTCTGCTGGGGGTGGTAAGAGGTTTGTCTTGTCCCTAAAAGCCAGCTCTTGGAGAAGGTTATTCTGCCCTCAGAAAACAGCACTGTGGATTTTGAGTTCCTAACTGGGGTTTGTACTGACAGATCCCAGATAACAGACCGAAGCCAGCACTGGGTTGAAGATGGATTGTCCCTGAACATCAGGGATTGTCCCTGATGCAGTCACAGGCAGTTCTCACCCTGTTTCTCAGAGAGATGCAGTTTTTCTCTTTGGGTTTTCTCATTAAGAGCCAGGGCACAGAGCTGTTGTTGCTGGTCTGAACGCCAGGGACTGAGCTGGATCACAGCAGCCTCTCCCAGCATCTTCTGGCCAGGGAGGTGGACGTTAGGATTTGAACAGATTTGCACCGCAGATTTATTTGTTTTCTTGTCAGAAACCAGAACCTCTGGCTCTGGGCTCATTTACTTCAGACTTGCATTAACTTTAGAGTTTGATGACTCTGGCACTGAGCTCGAGCTCGCAAAATGCACCAACAGTGTGACATTAATTCTCTTTCAGCAGTGTAAGAAGCATGTCCGAAAATAGATGCCAATTTAAAAATAATATTTCAGGGCTTGCTCGGTGCCAAATCAGACCTTTAGCCATTTATAGTATCTGTCTTTCTGGCAGAGACTGGCTTCTGATGCTTCACATCAAGATCTGGTGTTCAGTCAAGTAGGGCATAAGGAAATGTATTGCTGAAAAGGAGGCAAAAGAGGAAAAAAACCCCCTCAAAGGTCCCCCAGACAACACTTCTCCTCCATCCTGCAAAGCAATAGAGTATTAGAGATGGTCTTACAGATCTTTGCCAGTGAATAGTTGCTGCCCATTTAAAGGGAACTGCTTTTATTGAATAAAGCTAACACATAAATGTGAGTACTTGTAAGCTTGTATGTTGAAATTTGTGAACCAGAAGCAGCTTGATTTGCAAGGAAAACCTTAAGCTTTCAGTAATTTATAACAGGACTTTTTTATAATTTCAAGCCAATTTAGTAGCTGCCTGTGATGTGTTTTGGGAGGCTGGATGCAGAGGGAGCTTTTTTTCTCACCTACAGCAGCTTTTTTTTTTTTTTTTTAAAGGCTTGCGGCTCCACCTGGCATTTCTGTGGCTTGAGAAATGGGATGGGTGCATTGATCTCCTCTCCCTGCATTAATTTTTAGGCAGGTGAACAGATCCACTCACATGAATCACCCAGTGCAAACAGATCCCAGCGTGCTTGGGGTCTCCTATGGGACATCCCTTTCTTAGCACATGGGAAGATGTCCTTGAATATCTTATTTCAAAAAGATAATTGTCTTTTTAGAATTTAGTTTAGTGCAGCACATGATACTTTGTTATTGTTGTGCTGAACAACAAGAGCATGAAACCCCTTGAAAAGTTTCAAGCAGGATCTCTGGACAAAAGGGTGGATTAAAGGTCACTTGCCATTGTTAATTTTTATTATGTGAAGGTGTGGAGTGGTTACCAGCACTGCTGGGGAGAAGGGAAACTGAGGAACAGACCAGTGAAGTGATGTGTCCAAAACGTTGAGCTGCTGTCAAAAAATGAGACTGAGTTTCTTTGGTAACTGCTTCAGTCTGGGGAAGCAACCCTTATAGGAACTACACATCAACACCAGCCTCTGCAAGCAAGAACTGCATTTGTGTGAAATTAAATCAGGGTGGCTGGTGGATGGGGGGGTGTTGATGTGCATGAAACCCTAAGCAAAGCATCCCTTCCCCATCTTGGGAAGCTCCTCCAATGCACCTATGGGGTGGGCTGCACCCTGGGAAGGTTCCTGGGGCTGTGGTCAGCCCTGGTGTGGGATGGGAGCAGAAGAGAGCAGGACTCAGCAGTTCCTTTTTCTTAGTGCAGGGCCACAACTGAGATGAGGCAGGCACTCTCCCTTCCCAAATTTTCTTTCTAAATTCAGGTTTGAGTCACGTGGGAATTTTTTTATTTTATTTTTTCAAACCACCAGCAGAAGTAGGGGGTATCATGCAAATAATAATGGGGTTTTATGGATTTCCTTGGAGTTGTTTGCTCAGGAAAGGAAAAGCTAGATTGTGTGGGTCATTGGTCTAGGTGCAAGGAGCTGGCTTGTTGTTAAAAGTAATATTGATCTCTAAAGAGGGGACTTTTAGGTGCTGTCTGTCCAAGACAGTTTCATTCTGAATCAAATTCTACAGAAACTGTGAAGTTCTGGGCTCACAACCATGGGAACTGGTATGGATCTCCTTCCAGGAGATTCCAACTCAAGCATGCCTACTGAATTTTGGGAATTTTAAGGAGACGCCCTTTTAACCTGAAGTTCCTTCTATAATTCATGCAGAGGTGGTTTCATCCAATAAAATCATCAGGAGGAATGCTTTGGGATCTTGTCGCATCCTCCCTCCTTCCCCTGCAGCCTGTGCTGGCAGATCTTGGGTGGGGGAAAATGGGGAGCAAACATGGCATGGAGGGGATTTGTTTGTCAGGAAGCATCTCTACTGTTCCGAATACCTCTGCTCTGCTCTTCCTGGGGTTTTGGGCTGGCTCTGGGCATTGGTGTGTCTCTATGAGCTCCCCAGTATGGGATGCTAAGGCACCTCGAGCGATGCTGTTTGTGAGATGTGGGCATTTCTGAGACATCCCATCAGTGGAAACTTCCAGAGTGCCTCTTGATTTGGGATAATCCATGTCTGAGGCCACCAGCTGGCCATTGTCTGGGGGAACTGTGAACAAAGTAGTGCTGGAAGGTTCCTTAGCAGGAGAACAGCATTCTTATGGACCCTTTTTGTGCTTGGAAACATTGTAGGAATTAGGAACAGACTTCAGGAGGTGGAATAATGCCCTAATTCTTGTGGCAAACCAAGTGTACCTAAATTTAAAAACCAAATCAAAACAACAACAATAACCCACAAAAACCCCTCAAACAAAATCAAACAAAACAACTAAAAAAACTTACCAAAAACCCCACCAAAAATCCCTCTACCTCGCTGGCAGAAAAGTCCTCATTGCACTTTCTCTCACCTTCAATTTTTTAGGGTCCATTTTGAAGCCAAAAAGCCAATTTTGGGGATGCTGCCACAAAGCTCCTGTTTTTTCTGCATGTTTGAACACCCCCTGGTATTTTTCTCTTTATTTAACTGCTTTCTTAACCCCTTCCAAAGGCATATATATGGTGGCAGAGAATTTGGGTTTAAAGCACCCCTCCAAAATACTGTGCTGAGATATGTCCTGTAGGAATGCTGGTCCTGAACCCACCCACCCCAGTCCTGGGAGGAGAACTGTGGAAGCAGGAGCAGATAACTACGCTTTTATTCCCTGTCCTCAGGAGCACCTTGATGTCAGGGAGATTGTGGGAACAGGGCTGCTCCAGAAATGACAGGTGGCATCTCTGACTTTGAAGCTCTGTGTGTTTTTATTTACATATACACCAAAAAACCCCCTACAAACCCTTTAAGAAAACACCTATTTATAAGATGACCAAACCCCGTGTACTAAATGACCTTTGAAAATAACTTTTTTTTTTTTTTAGTTTAAACCCAGCCCCTGTGTTCATCTGTCTCAGAGTTTCACTTCTACCTCCTCTCTCTCATTTCCCCTTTACCTCCCCACTTGGTACTTTTCCTGGCCACCCCAGTTAGGGTCTGGCTGGATTAATGCCAGCCTGATGGATGGCTTGGAAGTGGTCACTTTCAAGGGCTTTGAGGGCACTGCAGAGGAGCTCACCCTTAACAACTGCCACCTTGGCAAGGTGAAATCCAGCAGACAAAGGGATCAAAGTATTTATACAAATATTGGTCCTGGCCATGCAAAATAATTTAAATTTAACTTGCCATACTTGAAAGAAATTTGGTTTGGGGTGTTGCAATAAGCCTGGGATGTTTTCACAGTTGCACGTGGATATTTTTACAAATTTTTTAGCAAAAAATGTTATTGTGCTTTTGATAGGTTGAAAATATATTATAAAACAAAATGGAAATCCAAAGCTGTATGCTTTGCTTCCTAGGTGAAATTCACTGGGTGGCCTTTTTTTTTGTTTTTTCAGTTCTTGTAGAAATTAATTTGGCATCTTCATTAAAACTGGTTCACCTATTAACACAGAGTTTCAAAAGTATTTTTTTTATGAGTAAAAATATTTATCATGGGGGTTGTGTGTGTAAAATAGGAATTATTATTTTACTTTTAATGCATTTGCATAAGGAAATATAATATGGGTATGTCTGGGAGAGAAAAAAGCTTTCTGGTTTTAATCACTGTATGTCTCACTGTGATGTATGATTGTAGAACTCAGGGGAAAAAAACCCAACAAAAAACTGTTTAATAATATCTTTCTGTATTTCTTCCATAGTGTAAATAGTACATTTGTAGTAATGTATTACACAGAGATGAATTAAAACAAAAAGCTCACATCAGCAGCCCAAAACCTCCGAGCAACACATCAGACCAAAGCCAGCATCCAAACAAAATTAGAGGGGGAAAAACCACATGGGAAGGTAAACCCTATTGCAGGGAGGAAAAACAAAAGTGATTAGTTAAAGTCCTGCCTTGCCACTGTTTGCCTTGCAAAGAGGGAGGCTGATTTAAAGGAGGAGGGGAGAGGGGAAAAAAGGGTGGATTAATGTGAACTTTAATACTGAAGCAGTGTGTGTTTACTGCTGGTGACCACAAGACATAAATCTTGCGAGCACAATGTACAATGTGAGGCAGCCCCCAGGTTTTTTTTTTTTCTCTCTCCCTTTTTTTTTTTTTTTCCAGCCTCAATTTGTGTGCAAGTGTGTGTTAAGTGCCGTTGAAAAATAGTGACCTTTAATAAAGGATCGTATCCTGAGACTATTTTCCCAGACACACAGTGACCTTTCAAACCAGACTGGGGTGAGGGGGTGTGGGGTTTGGACTTTGAACCGGCCAGTTCCCGCTGCGTGCCTCTGTTTGCCAGGCTACTTTTTATTGTGTGGCCGGGGAGCGCTGGCTATGCAAAGCAGGCTGAGCTGCCAGCCTCAACCTTTGCAAATCAATTTGTCTGCACCCGAGTGAAAGATGCTGCGATGGGGACAGACTGTGGTGCTTTGTGCCACCAGTGCTTGTGGCACTCCTGCAGAGCCCCCCAAAAACATCACGTGCTTCTATTTTCATTTCTTATCTCATTATTTTGCTGATTTATTTATATTTTTTAAACTTGTTTTCTCCTCCTACAATTCTGGAGGGGTTGCCCTGGGGAAGAAAGTGGGTTCCTCTCCATGGACATCCCCCAAAAACACAGGGGTGGCATTAGGAGACCTCTCCAACTTTTCATCCTACTTGGAAGAGGGTAAACCCCAGCCCATCATGCAGGCAGCATCCTCTACATAAATGCAAACACTGCCTAAGGGTTAACGTTATTGATTTCCCTGGGCTCTGCATTAATCAGTACCTAAAAATGCCAGGAAAAGACAGAGAAACACAATTACTTCAGGTCCTCTGAGTTTCAGCTTCTCCAGGTGGCCCCTCCCAAAGAAATGGCAATCCCGTGCTTTTTGTAAAGCTGGATCAATTCCTGCATGAGCAATAAATCACTCCATACTCCTCAGGAGCTGGGGAGCAAAGGACAGGGGCCCCTCCATGGGGAGCCCCAGGACCCCACTGGGATGTCACTGGTGCTCTCCTCCTATCTGTCCTCGTCTCATTGAGCCGACCTGTGAAATTGATAGTTGGGCTCCTTTGGCATTTCTCATGGGGACTGTTGGTCATCAAATCCATTTTGTGCTTTGTTTCTGTGTATATTTTGTGAGCTTCCATTTTTAGAGCAACACCAAGGAGCCAGGTGTGCTCCCAGAAGTTTTATCCTCTTGAGCTCCACATTTCAATCCTCCCTGGATGCTTTTTGATCATGGTTTGCCTTGTACCTCTGGAGTCACAGACAGGCTGTCAAGTCTTGGTTTTGACATCAGGCTTTGGTTTGTTTATTTATTTATTAATTGATTTCTAATATTTTACTCTAATTTTGCTTTCACTCTTGTTTCCCCAAGCGTTTGGTTAACAATTTCTCCAGCTGGTGCTACAGCAAAAGGTCCAGGTAGCCATGAGTGCATGGGGCAGGCCAGGCTGAGGGGATGGAGCACATAATTTCCCCCACAACACCCACCAGCTCCTACAGGAGCTCTTATTCCCTGGGGAAGATGGGTCAGCTCAGTCCTTTTCCAGTGGGGAGAAGCCATCTTGCCCTCGTGCAGCCCTGTGAATGCACCTCCTGGAGAGGGGAGAGGAGCAGGGATCTGGATTACTTACTTTGAGAAAGGCCATAAAAATGAAAGAGGAGGAAAGAATTTACTAGAGTCGAGATGGGAAATAATTATGGTCTGGATAGAGGTTTCAGCAGCAGCGGGGTCAAGGTGAGGATGGGCTCTGTCAGTGAACCAGAGGTGGTGACAGGTGGATTTATGGGCATGGGAGACAGGAGGGAAAGAAAGCTGGAATGTCAAGGATGGCTCCAAGGTTCCTGGCCTTGTGAGAAGGTTGGAGTCAAGGAGAACACCAACAGAGTGTTGGCACGGGGCATTTTATATTTCTTTTCAGTATTTATCAATAATACAGGTGGGGGAAAGGCCATTTTGCCATAATACTGAAGTGGAGGGAGTTTATGAGTAGTGATAGACTCGGTAAAGGGTTGCGGAGAACTGCGTGGGTTCCATGAGGAATTATTGATGTGTACAGAGTTTGATATTTTAGCTAGGCCAGGATTATTATAAAGCTTTTAGTAGGTGAGTTGGAGATGGGAAGCCACAAACACCTCTTGTGTGTTTTCTGGGCAGGATGATCCCTGCTCCTGGGTTGCCCGTGGCAGAAGGGACTCCAAACTGTGGCTGATGCATTGCTGGGCCACTCTTGTTCTCCCTTTATCCCTGTCTGTATTGGGAGGCTTCAGGGTGGCACTGGGTTTTTGAACACTTACTCCAAGACCTTATTCATACAGAGAATTCATACTTTATTCATACCGAGTTTATTCATAGCATTCTGTCTCGTTAGCCCTCTGATTCAAGGCATACACAAGGCTATGAAAGGGGGGTTAGCAAGTGGATGTGTGCTCCGAATGCTAATGGCATCGGCTTTATGTTGGTGTCCTTCCTGATGAGTATATGGTGGATCAGTGTGCCCAGGTCTCGTGCGGGAGTGGGCCATGGATGAATGGCAGCTTTGATTCAGGCCAGCCTAAGGAAGTGACCAGAAACACTGCCTGTGGGCACACAGTGTCTTGCTAGAGTTGGGATACATTTTTTTTCTCCTTCCTGCAGTGAAAAATGTTTTCAAATGTGAGGGAAGAAATTAATTTGTTAAAATTTTATGTGTAAACCACTGACTAATGGGGTTAAAAGAAAAACCTGAGAGCAAAGTTGAGCATTTTTTTTGTCTTCAACTTTCCCTTCTGTCTCTTCTGTGAGGGACTTGCTTGTCCTGTGGAACACCTTAATTCTCTTATCTGTGTGAATAACAGGAGTCACTCTTGGTGGAACATCTAAATACATTCACAAACCTTTCAAGTCTCACCTGCGTATGTGCAAATGCTTTAATTCTTGTTTAAAACTAAGCCATTGTGTCTACCTGGGGCACTCCCTGGCCATTGAAGAGCAGCGTCTGTCCCCTTGTCCTAAGGCTTGGCAGTATTCTGGATGGAAGTGGCTGGGTTGGTGCCATGAGATGCCCTCATGCCACTGTAACTGAAAAGCTGCTGTTTCCATATTTTCTGCATCTGGTGCCTTGCATACTCTTAGCCAGGATGATTTTGGGGTAATCTCAATTTTTCAGTTTTAGTAAATGAAGCAATATTTGGATAAGTGGAAGAAACAGTTTCCCAGCAGTATGGGCTTGCAGGAGCTGAAAAACCTTTTGAGGGAGGGAAGGGTCTCTGGTCTACTTGCTGAACTGAGCTGGGAAAGGTATCTAAGGGAAAGATGGTTTTAATGGATATGGGCTTTAATTTCTCTGGCTAAACTCAATGTATTCACTCAGGAAGGGCTGATGGAAAGAGGTGACAAGCACACTGGATCCTGAAAAATAAGAAATTTGTATCCTTTTCTTTTGAGGACTTGCTCAAGAGCATCTCATCCCTGTGAATATTTGGATAAAACCCTTGATGCCACTGAGGTCCCTTGAACACTTTGCCTTGTTCTTGGAGTGGGACACTTTTTAAAAAGATTCCAAACTAGTCTTTATCAGTAGCATTCTTTCTCATATGTTCACCTGGACATCTTTGTTTTTCTGCATCCCTTTTCCTGTCTTGAACAGGTTTCTTGGCTTCCTGGCATTTCTGGAAAGCCTCCCCTCTGTGTATGTGCATGCAAACGCAAGAGTTCTTGGATATCAATTTACTTGGCTCAACATGAGCCATGCAGTATTTTTCCAGAGTCTGCTTTTCTTCCCTTTTAAATTTAGATTAAGTCATCTGTCGATGGGTGGGGAGGCTACATGGCTATCTAAATAATTATAGTTCCTTTTTATAAGCATCAAAAATCATTAGAACTAAACTTCTAGGATAATTCTGAACACCCACAAAAAGAGGATATATATTCTTCTGGGAGGTTTTGAAGCAACTTTGCTTAGATGAAGGTGTCCCTGCCCATGGCAGGGGGAGTGGAACTAGAAAATCTTTAAAGATGCCTTTCAACCAAACCCATCCTAGGATTCTTGGGTTTGGTACTTAAAGGCACCTGGCTCAGAGTCAGATGAGTTAACCCCCCCAAGAAGGGGAGTTTTAATCATCCTCATCACATTAGTTGTGGGTGCTGAGGATCAAAACCCTTCAGTTTTCACCTGTTACCACCTGGCTGGAGATGAGATTTCTGCACTGCTCACAGCATCTCACACTTTCTGCTCAGGCTCATGGACCTGGGTAGTTGAGTGTCTCACCAGGGTGGTGGCTCAAAGTCTGTGGGGTGAGAAACAACAGCATTTCCATTCTTAAACTTCCCCCTGTCCACACTTGGCTGCCTTTGCAGGTGTGTCCTCCAGCTGTCAAATGGACTTGAACGTTCCCCACGCTGTAAAAGGCGCTGGGTTAGACCAGCGTGGCCAGTGGGGCAGAGCAAAGGGTGTGAGTGGACCCTGCCCTTTCCTCCCCATGTCCCCTCAGCGACCTTCCCCCCCNTGTAAGCAGAGTCAGGTCTCCTGGCTCTCTCAGTACAGTGAAATCTGTGTTTCCTAAATACATTTAAATGCATTCCCGTCCCGTCCCCCCCAGCCCAAAGCCAGGGGGGAAAATTGGGCAAAGGTTTGACACCTCCAGCACCTCACTTCAAACTCTGGGTAAATCTATTAAACGTCTGTTATGTGAAACTCAGTCTGCTTTTTTATTTTTCTTTTTCTTTCTTTCTTTTATTTTTTTTTTTAAGATAAAGCAAAAGAAGAAAAAGTTGCCTAAATGCCCGTTTTCTTCCCAACTCAGTCCTCGGGGAACACAAGGAGTTAACGCTGGTATTTATAGCAACAAGCCAAGCTAATAACCACTGTGGAGCTGAGAGGGTGGTTGGGAGGTTATCAGCAAACACGGGACTGAAAAAGAATTGGGTTTTGAAGAATTAAAGAGCTCTGGTCCCCCTCCCCTCCTACCCTGAAGTGTGGGACCACTGCGGTTGTTGGTACAGAAATGAAAGGTATTACAGGAGAGTCATTGTGTTACCGGGGGTGGGGAAATGTGTCTGCTTGTCTTTTTTTTTTTTTTTTCCTTCTCTCTCTCTCTTTCTCTCTTAAACTTCCTGGTCGGTCAGGCCGGGGCTGACAAAGGGGAACCAGTCATGTCCAGACGCATTGCAGACTTCTGGCAAAATAGCCCAAGCTCACGAAAATTTGCACATTTCCTGGCGCCCAGCCAGGCGGTACTTGTAGCACTTGGCATGGCTTTTCCTTCAGTTAAAAAAATGGCTCTTTTTTCCCTCCTCTTTTTTTCTTTTCCCTCCTCCTTCTTTCTTCAGGGGCCAGGAGATGGCAAGCTCCTATGTGTTGGGTCAGGACAGTGGAAAAGTCAAAGTTTAGGCATAAGGAGCAGTTCTCTGATTTAACAGCATGTGTAGCTTGCCTCATCCTTGATCCCAATGGACACAACCTGCCTGATTCTCAGCTTCATGTGAAGGAGCATCCTTTGCCCAAAATAATGCAGATAACCACTGCTGTACATATTTTTACATTCAATACTTTTGTCTAAAGTGTTCGGATAGGCAGGATGGATGTGTATGGGTGGTATCTCAGCCTGAAAATAAGAATTTGGGGGAAAAATGGGTCAGTTCTTGCAGCTGAAACTCCTTGCCTGACTGTGAGCTTCTGGCTGGCTCCGACACCTCATCTCAGTTTCTCTGAGGGGGGATTGAAAGCAGCCTCCCGCCGGTCAGCAAACCCTGTGTCACTTCCTTCCCTCCACCAGCCTCACTCTTTCCCCAGAGCAGACTTTCAAATGAACATTTTCAGTTCATTAAAGGTAGTTTTGGAAACATTTTTAGTTCTGTGAAAAAAAAAACCCAAAACTAAACAAGTGAGCAACGAAGTGGGAGCTCATCTGGACCCTGTGGTGCAGAAGCCCTCTCCATTTGGGGAGCTAATTGTTGTTTAAATACTCCTGTCCTTTTTTGTCAGCTCTCCTCAGGGCCTCCCACAGCTACACCTCTTTGTCTCAACATGGCTCATCTTCCTTGCAAACTCCCCCGGGGCACCTTCTCGTCTCAGTCATCGGGAGCTGTGCATGTGCATCCTCCTGGATTAGGCTGGAAATATCACACTGGCCCCTCCCTTGCCATGCACATACCTCAGGCAGGGAGGTCTGAATGGTGTGTGAGCATGTGAGGTACCAATCCAAAGCAGGGAGAAGAGGGGAAGCTGGGAACCCTCAGACCGTTGTGGGATTGCGGTGGCTGGGATCTGGAACAGAAAGGGGAACCTCAGATTTTGATTAAAAATTTCAAAGCACAAAAGTGGTACTGGCCCTTGGCTTCTGAATATACATCTTTTTTCCCCTGAAGCTTTGAAGTGCTGAAGGTTTTGGCATTGCAGAGTACTTCTCTCCTTTTCTTTATTGCAGACCTTGGACATTTCTGGGCAACATATGAGCAGATTTACATTTTAATCCCGGGTGCTCATACCCCAAAAGGTCTTGCTCAACCTAGGCACAGCTGTGTCTGTGCAATCCCCTGCCCTGCCAAGTCTGGGGCTTTGGGTCTGCTGGAGTGGTAGAGGGTGATTGCAAAGCTCAGGTTTGGTTGCAGGCTTCCCTGCAGCAGTAGGGTGAAGGAAACCAGATTTGGGATTTCAGATAATGAGCCAAGACTCATTCTCCTGGCTGGAAGCAGAGGGTGGTACCTGCAGTCGGGACAGCAGAGGACATCTCATGTAGGTGGCATGTAATCACCCTGGAATCCAGGCAGGATTGAGACCACATCTCCTATGAAACAGAGCCTGGGATGTTTCATGTGCACACTGACTCTACCAACAGTGTGACTGGGGCTGGAGGTTTCCACTTGCTAAGACAGCACCTGGAGCATGGACCTGTTGTTGATGCCAAGGTCAGAGTGGTGCTTGCTTCCACCTCCTGTGCCCTCAGAAGTCAGTTTTCCGAGGAATGGATCGTGGGCTTTGACCATTTTAATCTGACTTGAAGATTAGAAAGTGATTTTTACAGGGGCAGGAGTTTCAGCATGGTAAATCTTATTGAATGTGTGTTTGACTTTGATTCACCTGCTCTTCATGGCAGAGAGATACTGCTCTGCTGCTGATTTTCTCTGTGTAATCACCTGAGTGATAAGTTCGGTCACTAAATCCTAATTTCTTCCAGGCAAGATCCTGTTGTAAAAAGCTACTTGCAGCAGTGAGCACGGTGACTCTGCAGCTGTATCACAGATCATTTTACTGCTTACTTCTGTTTGTTCAGAGCTGCTCTCACTCTGCAGTGCCTCACCCGTGCTTGCTAAGAGCATGGAGGTTTATTCACACGGGCAGTTGAGTCTTGCACTCCTGGGAGCATTTAGGTGCAGCCGAGTTAGCTACCTGTGCAAATAAGGATCCAGAAAGTGAAAGTTTTCTTGGATTTTATCCTCAGGGGCAGGAGAGCACAAACCTTTTGGACTTTGGAAGGTGATGGTGGCGCTCTTTAACTTCCTCCCTGCCTCCTGAGGGAGCGGCGATGAGTGATGCTGGGTGCCAGCCAGGTGCCCCCTTCACTTCCCCAGTACACCCTCAGGCAGCAAACAAACAGCTGGGAAGGAAAACCCACAGAGGGAGCTGCTCTCTCAGATTTGGGTGGACAAAGGAGGGGAAGTTAAAACTTAAAACAAGATGAGACTGTTTTAAGAGTTCATTTTTTCAGCTCGCAACCTTATTTTTTTCTACATATACATGCAGGGACCTGTGAAGATACAAATGCAGGCTTGTCCCTCTTCTTGTCCTGAGGGATACTGGGTGTTCAAATAGTGCTGGCCAGAGCACGTAGAGCATAGCAGGAGGCATAGGGCAAAGCTGTGTTCTAGAGCAGTTGTGCACCCTGGTGAGGCTCCCCTAGTGCCCCTCTCTTGCCAAGACTTTTCCTAATATCTATTAGATAGTGGGAAAAATTTCTTCACTGAAAGGGTGTTCAGATGTTGGAATAGTTTGCCCAGGGAACCTGGAAGTTTTCAAAAGTTGTGTGTGTGTAGCACCTCAGGACATGGTTTAGTGGTGGACTTGGCAGTGCTGGGTTAATGGCTGGACTGATCTTTTCCAGCCTTAATGATCCTATGACCTACTTGTCCATAGGAAAGACTCCATAGTTTGCCATAAACCTGCCCTAGCAGAGAGATGGCTGCTGGAACCTGCTGGCTTCAAGTCCAAGTGAAGTCTTGGGCAGTTAATCTATCTGCAGACTGTTTGAATTCTTGTTGGCATCAGACACGGCAGAATTGCAGAGTGCTGTAAGAGGACCTGCCAAGTCCTTAATGGTGCTGGAGACTTGTTGTTCACAGAGGTAACCATTAAGGTACTCTTGGGCTGCCTATGTCCATCTCAACCCGAAATATGGAGGGAAACTTCTATTTTAAGGGGAAAGCGTAAGTGGAGAAATAAAGGTGGCAGAGGTGCACTCGGTGGTGAGCTCCGAGGTCCCTGTTTGCAGGAGCATCCTCTGTAGGAATAATTGTTAGACAAGCAGCTGGTGCTGGGTTTCTACTCTATGGCAGTGTGGGAATCACTGTGCTGTGCTCCCAAGCTGGGGCTCATGGGTGCAGCAGTTTTCTAATATAGTGTCTTGACCTTCGAGATTTTCTGTGTTTTTGGAAATGAATTGGGTAAAACACAGCAAGGCAACTTTATGTGATGAGCTGGAAGTCTCCTAAGGCAGGAGTAGGGATGGAGGTGTCTGTTCTGAGGCCTAAATTGAAATGCTGGAAAAAATTATGTTGCATTTGGATAGGTCTGTGTGCTGTTTGTGATGCCTTCTCCTTGCAAGGCTCTCTGAGCATGTGCTGATTGAGGCTGAGCTCTGAATTTTACGAGGAAGGTGTTTGTCCCCCAAGTACAAATGTCTAATTAGACCTGACACAGCAGAGGCATTTCCCTGACATTTATGTCACTGTCTTTCAAATCCTCAGGAGCACACAGTCTGGTGGGAGGCACCACAAACAATGTCAGAAACAGCATAAAATTCTCCATTAGCCACGACCCCCAGAAAAGAAAAAACAACAAACCAACACCCAACCCTACTCTACTTTTATTAGGCACACTAAAAGTGAAAGCAGAAGGGTGGGGCTGGGTTTGTTGGTCTCTGCTTGTCGAAAGACATAAAATGGCTCATTTAAATTCTTAAGAACTGCATAGGAGGCAGGAGACACAATGAGGATCTCAGAGAAGAAAGGCCATCAGCTGAACAAACTAATGGTATGGTAATCAAAGGGGAGTTCTGCAGAGCCCACAGGGAAGTGCTTCAGACAAGGAGGTTCCAGCTCCACATAGGGAATGTTCTGTCAATGGAAATCTTTAATAAATTATAAATTAAAAAAACAGGAAAGGGATGTGTAGCAAAAGGGAAAGATAGGTCTAAGATATTCCTAAACACTACATACTCCAAATGTGTGCCGTGGGGGCTGTTCCTCCATGAGAAACTTGGCATAGTTGGTGTTGTTGAGGATAACTCCCAAGTCCTGCTTTGCTGAGCTCAGTTATCCCTGGTGTGCATGAGGGGCACAGTCCCTGCTTGGAGCAGCTTCCACAAGTTTTGCTCTGGAGGTTCAGTTCTCCAAGAAAGAGGATGCGGCAGGAGCGTGCTGGGGATGAGGAACCAACCTGCAGGAACAGGGGCCAGGCCCTTGTTGCTGTCGATATCTGCTGTGAAAGAAGGGGCTGTCAGGTGCTGCCAAGCACTGTTCTGAACAAAAATGGTCCAACAAGGCTTAAAGATAGAAAAATCAAAAAATCCCCAAACAAAGCTGAAGTAATTGTGGGGTGTGTCATCTTCAAAGCACTGCACAAGCATAAATTGAGCTTCACAACACTGCTGTGTGGTGGGGCAGCAATGTTGTCATTTTTACAGGTAAACACATTTTTACAGGTAAACTAATCAGGATGTATTTTTGTTGTTGCAAAAGTGAAATTTAGCATAATTTCTGATAAACAGGAAACTAAGTTAAAAAAACAGGGGGAACAAAGTCTGTAAAGTCAAAACCAAGTAGCGTTAACCCACAAAATAGGGAAACAGAGGTAGCAATAAAAAAACCACCTTAGAAGCAGAAATATCCCAAGCTTTAGAAATGTTTGATTTTAACCAAAAGGCTGAATTTTTCCTTAATTGGTGCAAGTAGCTTTGGTTAGACTGTGGAGAAATTTGGTCTCAAGAAAAATTTCTTCCCAAGAGAAGTGGTGGTGGGGACAATTTGAGGAGGAGACACTCAAGCTCAGAAGTATCTGCTGCCTCCCTGATGGAGATTGATACTAGAAACCAAGACTAGGTTGGACAGGGCTTGGAGCAGCCTGGTCTAGGGAAAGGTGTCCCTGCCCATGACAAGGAGTTTGGAACTAGATGATCTTTAGGTGCCTTCCAACCCAAACCATCCCATGATCCTATGAAATTCCTGTTGGGCGGGTAGGAATATTGCCCAGCCAAGGTGCTAAGCTTCATGTCAGTGAAGCATCAGAGCATCTTGTTTTTGTAACTGTAGTTTTAAACCAATCATTGCTTTCATTCCACGCAAGAAAAGCCTTGGAATTAAAATCCTACCAGGCTGGAGCACTTCCCATTAGAAAAGGGTTTGACCTGATGCAAACTTACCTTGCTTCAACTTCTGGTGTTGTTTTTCAGATCTCCTCCAAATAAATGAATAAAAGCTTGAAATCAGTGTCAGTTTTAGAAGTGTGAAGACAGACCTACCTGTGAGCAGGGGCAAATGTGGAATGACAGCAATTTTTTTGTGGTTTAATTTTAAATTCTTTGGAATCAAACTACTGGGAGGATCCTGATGGAAACTATGACAGAGCCTTCAATGAAGGGTAATGGTACAAATTCAATATGGTTATAATGGCCATATTCCTTCATTACTGATTCTGGATATGACCTATTGCCTTTGCTTTCACTTTCTCCTTCAGCTATTTGAGTTTTGTTATCTTTCTTATCAAACTGGGATGTTCAGGAGGAACAGAACCTGCAATGTACTTAAAACAAAACTAACCCAAAAAAACCACCCCAAACTTTTATAAAATGATATTATTATTTGTGAGTGAATGGATAAGGGGATTGCAGTGTATGCCTGCGCCATATCACCTTCTGGAGGGAATGGCTACAAGATCCCAGTGCCTCTGAAGCCTGAAAATTCTACACTCAATTTCTTGCTTTCCTTGAGTATGCAGTAAAGTTTGCCTAAATTCAGAAAATAGTTTGCTGTTTAAAAAACAAATTGCTCAAAGTTAAGTGCACCATCAATAAAACTAAATTTTGCTTAGTTCTCAAATTGAATTCAAATTATCAAACTAAATATTTGAAAACTTGCTTTGACTTGAAAGTATAAACTCTTTCAATGCCAGCAATTTAATGTAACTTCTTTTGTCTGTTTCTCAGAAGCTTTTGGAAAACCTCCTTCCCTTTTCACATGAAATTATTTTTTATGGCTTCCTGAGTGTGTTCAGGTGACACAAAGTCTAAAAATTATGAGTAACCCTCTCCTGAAGCTCCTTCCTCCCTTTTGGCTTCCTCCTTTGTGGTTTTTTTGTAAATAAGTGTCACTAAGGTTCCTGAGAAACAGATACCCAAATATTGCTTCAACCAATAACACTGAATTGGTGCTTTACATTAAACTTGTTCCTTCCAGACTCAGTTTTAACCACAGTGAGAGAAGCTCTTTGGCCTATTAATGGCAAGTAATGGTCCATCTAGGAGAGTCCTGTATTATATCCAGGGTGGTTCACGTGGGGAAGCCACAGGGTTGTCACCTTCATGTGTGGCTGAAAGCTTGCCTCAAAACTGAAATACAGGGGAAGGACAGGGCAGAAGACTTGAATTTTATTTTGAAGTATTTCTTCTATATGATTTTTTTTTTCTGTTCTAGCAAAGGAAAAATTTGCAATATCTCAAGTATAGATTACATTTTTGAGACTGGCAGAAGTGGTTCCATGCCCTTGCCCCCAGGCTGCAGCATCTCATGTTTGGGTGGATGAACCTAACTTGGTGCATGGGCAATGAGGGCACAGAATGTCAGAGATCAGGCCAAAACTGCTTTGAAAAATTAGCCCTGGAAGACAAGGAGTTGTATTCTTAGGCTATTCTGGGTTGAATGCTGAGCCAGGTCATCAGTCCTGCTGCCTCTAGTGGGCCTTGTTGGGTGGGTGTTGAAGTCGCACAGTTCCATTAATAATCCATGGGCTTTTCACTGTTTTAAGTACTTGTTCCCTTTCCTTTATTATCTCATTTCTAGCTTATCTCCCTGGCCTAATTTTGCTCCAAATGTCTCCATTCACTTTAATTAAGCTGTTTCTTGGCAGTGTCTTTAAGAGAAGAGGCTTTGAGGAAGAAGAGCATCTCTGTGCAATAAATGAGAGCAGGGTGGGTAGGTGGGATTAGAAATGGTTTTACCAGGAGCTTCCATTTTAAAAAAGGACCAGACAGACATTCCCTTGGTGGCAGCACAGATTTGAGTGTTTACAACAAAGTGTACTGTCCTTCTTGACTGGGACATCTCTGAACAGCAAAAATCACCCACTGAAACCCACCTGTGAATCTGTTATCAGAAGTAATTTGTTTTCTGTGGTGCTGTTTAGTTGTAACTTGAGCAGCAAGCATGATAAAACTAGAGAGAGAGGAAAAAGTCCGTCTGGGAAGACGACACAGGGAAACCTGTGGAATGGAGGCACAGTTTTGTCTGAACATTGAGCCCATTTGCTGCCTGTGCAGGTACTGAAGGGCACGAGCTTGGAGGTGGCAGAGTCAGTTCCGTTGCCAGTCGTAAAGGTGCAATTATCACCCCTTGTTTGACCGAAGACTGTAAAAGGAGACTCAATGCTAGTATTTACTGTATTTTTCTCCTCCTCCATTAAAAGGATGGCCAAGTTTGAATTATGGTAATAGCAGCACTCAGGGTTTAGGACTCGCCTCCCTGAAATTTTCAGGACCACTAATTTGTGGTTACTCCAGTGCTAGAATGGACTCGGTGGTGGTGGCCTTTAGACTGGTAATGCAGTAAAAGTTTAAAGCTGCAACTGCTTCAGAGCCAAAGAAAGAGAGAAGATTGAAACCTAAAGGTTAGCATGAAATGCACTTTACTGTTATCTATGAGAACAAATGAGTTAAAAAAATTTCAAATACCAGAATACCCTACAGGGAGGAGATATAACTATTAAAGGGCTGTTATAGCTGCAATAAATGTAGGAACAATAAAAATAAATTGATGAAGTAAATGTCAGCGCTGTTCCCCTGAGCTGCCCCCACACCTTTGTCCAAAAGTAGAACATCTCCAATTACAGAGGGTGGAATCAGCCTTCAATGACAATATGACAAGGACAGAACATAGAGCAGTGGCACAGGGAACACAATTATGCACAGCCTTGAAAAATTGTATCATAGCACAATGTATGGAAGAAATCAATTAATGATGCAGGGCCTCCACTTCTGTCTAATAATCCTGTAAGAGAAGGATGAACATCCCCCCCTCACCTTGGAAAAGGAGAAGGGGACAACCACAGTGAAGAAGGATGACCCATGAGTGAAAGTCTGTGTAATACCATGGGTCAGCATTTGCATGCTCTGTGGTGTGTGGATATATCTTTTTATCCATTATTATTTTTTAAAATCATAATTTTTGGGGAAGTATTTAACAGAATCCCCTTTGGTGGCTAAGTAGCCCACTGACAAAAAAAAAAAAAAANTGGTGAAAAGGCCAAAGATGAGAAAAGCTGACGGCTCCAATCCAAAGCCAGGAGCTGAAAGGGAAATGAAAATTTTTAGGGGTAAACAGTGTAAATGGTAGAAGACAATTTATCTTGTGCAATTTACAACAGGTGCTAAACATTACGAAAACTGGAGCTATTAAGCAATCAAATTAAGCTATAATTAACAGAAGAAAACTGTGCAGGAATTCTAATTAATACATATCTGAGCATATCTGTGATCCCCTCCGCAGCTCAGCTTTCTAAACCCCTGCCATTGCCCAAGAATAACCCAAGGGTCAACGCTTTGAGAGTGCGTGGGACATTCTGGGTATCACCAGAGGTGTTCCCTAACAGCTGCAGTCCCGGATGCTGGCTTGGAGGGGGATGCTTTAATTTGGGATATGTTATTCCAAGCCTCTAGAAAGACTCATCTTTTGTTTGAAGATCTGGCTGAGAGAAGCCCATAATGAGCTGTGTTCATCCCCCTGTTTGTTTGTCCTCTGGTCGTCCTCCCTTCCCCATGAGGTGTGTTTCTGAGCAAGCCCTGTTTCCCAAGGTGCCGTTGAAGGTGGATTGCTGACAGCAGTTGTTCCTGGATGGAGACACTGTGGTGGGTGCACGTGTAGGTAGGAGAGGACTGATGGCCACTATTCTTACAGAGATGTTAATTCTTGCTTTGCCAAGGGCCTGAAACAGTCTTGAACAAGGCACCGGATAAAATGTGTGTCATGGGTGCTTCAGGTGATTAATATCTCTGAGATGACTGGGACAAGTTTGCCCAGCTTTGGTTAAAAGCAGAGCTTGACTCCCATATCTATACCCTTCCCAAACAGAGATAAGAGTGCTTCCTTGCCTTACAGAAGTGTTGGGATGATAATTTGGTTAATGTCTGTGTGGCACTTTCAAGTGCTATCATTATAATACCATGGTCCCTCTTAGGGAGGATTTGTTATTTTTGCAAAATTAATTGTAAATCCAATAGAAAATAATTCAGCCTCTGAAATTCCGGTGAGATAATTATTGTGAAGACAGTATTAGTGTAGTTCCTTTCAAACGATTCACTATTTTAATTATTACTTTCTAATTCTGTGCAAATATCATTTAAAGCCCCTGTAACCTTCTCATGGGTTGGTTGAATTTACCCCCTCAAATATGGTGCTGACTCCTTCAATTCCCCTGTTACATTCCTCAGGTGGATTGCTGTGGTTGGCAGCAGTTTGCCCTGGAAAACAGCATCTTTTACTGGTGACTCTGCAGATTTTCTTGCTCAGGGTTGCGGGTTCTGCTGTGTGTTGTCAGTTGACCATGTCTTGCATGATTTATTTTTTCACTGTTTATGTCAGTCAGGGTGTCATCAGTTCCCAAATACCTGCTCTAAGATTGGGTCACCTTCTCCATGCCCACCTGGTTGGCTGTAAATCACTGGGAAAAATGTGAACCCTAAAACTAAGGCCACTCCCAGGTGGATTTTTGAGTCAGTTGAGCTAATTTAACCTGCTCATGTCGCACTCTCCCCTCCAAACCTGGGACCAAAGGAGGGAGCTTTCTTCTGCCGTTTTCCATGCAAATGCCTCTGCCTGGAAAAGATGTGTTTTAATTGTGCACCGAATAATTTTGCGACCTGCTTGCTCTTCCTGGCTCCCTGCCAAGCTGGTGCATAAACAGCCCCCTGACCTACCCTTGGGAACATCTTTCCTTGGGTATTGCTGCTGCCTCTTCCCAAAGCCATGCCTGAGGAGCTGGATATGGGGTCACACCTGGGCTAGTGGGATTCATCTGACTGAGAACCCTAAATTGTACAGGGACGGGGATGCTCCAGCCAAGGTGCTGAAATTAAACATTTGTGCTTGGCATTGTGCTTGTGCCTTCGCAAATCCTGCTCTACCCTAGAGTGCCTCTCTGCCATGGGATGCTGCACAGGGACTGGGAATCTGTGTGTGTTTAAAATGCTCTTAGGCTCTGGGAGCATCAGTCTTGGAAGTGATTGCCAGTGCGTTACCCTTGTGTGTATGGATGTCCTAAATCTAAGTGTGTGCGTGCCTGTCTGCAAGATCAGGACCTCAGTTATTAATAACAATTAACAATTAATTAATTATTCCCATCAGGTAGATATGCAAACCTCTGGCTTATTCCCGGACATTAGTATGGCAAATTAGAGTGCAGTGTGAGTTTTTGAAGGGAATGTCCTTCCCTTTCCTTGGATGATGTTTCATGTGTCAAAGTTTACTTCTGTAATTTTGTGGCAAACTCCCTCTTTTTCACTCATCTTTCCTTTATTCAAATTTTTGTTTGCTAAATTGTGGGGATTTTGGTGCATGTTGGAGAACAGAGAGTGATTAATGGCATGGATGAGAGAGGGGAAAGGCAAGGAAGCTCTGGGAGGAACGGCTGGGTAGATGGGCTGGCGCTGGTGGCAGGGGAGAGATCCTGGCCCGGGGCAGGGTGACACCAGGTCAGGGGATAACTCCACCCAGTGTCCAAAACCAGTGCCTGAAGGAGATGCACAAATCCCACCACATGGGGGGAAAAAGGACACCCGGCACAGGCAGGAATTCAAGCAATTAATCCTTTACTTAAAGAATAATAAGCAGCCAGATTTTTACATACCGAAAGTGGGAACAAGGTAAAAGGGGTTAAAAACTAAAAAGCAAGGACAGCAGACACCAATTAACACAATGCTAATTGACAATTTCCCCAAGCCTCCATGAAACATGCCAGACCTATTTCCCCAATTACTAATTAAATCAAACCACATGCACAATACTAATTTTCCCAACTTTGGGAGTTCAGTAGACAAATAAAATGTGAAACTAACTTAAACATGTTGTCAAAGTGCAGGGAGAATAAGGAACTTTAAGGGAGAAGGGATAAACTTTTGCTCTGGATATAGTCTTTATATTTCTGGCCATTTTGGGGAGTTACATGAGGGATGCTAATTGAGGTAGATATGTGATGGGGTCCTGGTTGTTGGATGTGATTAACACCCTGAGAGAAGGTGATGACACAAGGCTGGTCTGGTTTGCTGTTTAATGAGAGGCTTCTTGAAAAACAGCCTAAGAGGGGATGTCTGGGCATCCTGGGATGACTTGCAGTTATTAAGAAGAGCAGATGTTATTTGGAGAAACTCTTTATCTGGGGCTGGGGGAGATGCGGTGTCAGCAGCTCCTGCCAGGCTGCACTGTGACGGGGTTGGGACAAGTGTTCTGCCCCTTTCCCAGAAGGGTTCAAGGCAAGGCTGGATGGGATTTGAGCAGCTTGGTCCAGTGAAAAGTATCCCTGCCCATGGCAGGAGGGTTGGAATGAGATGATCTTTCAGGACCTTTCCCAACCCAAACCATCCTGTGGTTCTGTGCTGCTCTCCTTGTTGAAAGGTTCTGAGAGGTGCTGGAGGTGCACTGGTGGCTGGGGTGTCCTTGCCCCACCAGGCTGGGCAGGAGTAGCAGAAGGACAGCTGAAAGTCTTCCAGTTGGTTGTGCTTTATCAGCCGGCCACCCCCTCCCCCGGCATGGAATAAGGATGAAATAGTGATGTGATAGGTTAATGCCGATAATTAAAGAGAGTTTAAAACTAAGCAGGAGACTGAACTGCGTGTGTGGGTGGCTGGAATGGTTGTTTGATGTGAAAGTCAATGACTGAATTATTCAGAGAGAGTGATTTCCAAATGATAATTTTACATTTCCCATAACTGATTTTGATTTATTCCAGCAGCAACCGATAGCCCAGCGGGAGCTGGGAGAGGTTCTTGGCTCTGTGGCTGCTTTCCGCTCTCCTTCGAGCACAGAAAGGTGCCTGAAGCTGGAATCTAGCCCTGCTTGGGAACTGACCTTTGTGCACCCATCACTGGTGGGCCTTGGACTTTTTCAAAGGAATAAAACAGGGAAGACCTTTGTTTTAAAGAAATTGGCCTGTTGCTCTCATCCTCACCAAGACCTCTGGTACAGAGCATCCCTCTCCCAGGGTAAACAGGTATTTCATTCTTTAGGGGAGGCACAGCTACTCCAGGCAGGTGTAGGATAGCCTTATTCTGGTGTGTATGGGCCAATGGGATTTGTAGGATGCTGCTGGCACCGGTCCCTCGTGGGCCAGGTGAAATCTGCAGGTTGTTTCAGAGGAGGCTTCTGCCTCTCTTCTTGTGGTCATTAATTCTGTCCAGGGCCAGATCTCCCCTAATGAAAGCTGCAGTGAGATTGGTTTGCTGTATGGCAAAGCCTCAGTTTTGGTGAATCAGCAATTTCTGATGAAAAATCTTTTGTCTGAAAATTCCCAAGAAGCTCTGGCTCTGACCTCGGAGCGGCTGCCTTCCTCGGATCACATTACCAGGATTTATGGTGCTCTCCCATGGTTTATTGTTCTACAGCAAACAGAGCTGCTGGATGAGTTTTGACTATCCTTCTGGGCAGGGAAGCAAATCAGCGGCGTGGGACTATTCAAACTTGCATGATTTAACACAAATCCTTGCTATGGGGTGGCTGTGTGGCCACATTAAGTAGTTTCTGGCCACTTTGAGAGTGCTCAGGGGTGGGGCACATCTTACCTTGCCTGGGCCCAACTCCTCCTTCACCTCTTCTGGTGAGTGGTCCTGAAGAAATATTCCCAATGCCACCAGCTCTTTAATTACAAACATAAATGGTGACAGCATCATGAGTTTGTGATGTGTTTTCTGAAGGTTGCAGGCATGGAGAGGATGCTGGTTTGCTTGTTTGTGCCATGGACCTGCCAAGGTTACCTTAGTGGCAGCAACTAGCCACAGTAAGGCACAAAAAACCTTGCACAGCGTGAGAAGAATAAAAAAATAAATTATTATTCCCATTTTATAGCTGGAGCCCCCAGCACATTGGTACTGTAGTGTTTGCTCAAGGCTGCAAGAAAACGAACCCTGAGCTTGGAATTGGAGTGAAATCCGTGGAATAACTTCAGCAGCAGGACACAAATTTTCTCTGCATTATAAGCATCCATATTTGCCTCTTTAAGGAGCACAGCAGAAGGAATGTGGTAGGAAAAGGGCTCCAAAAGGCTTGTCTACAAAAGAGGGAAGAAGTATTATAAAAGGCATCATTTATAAGCAGGGTGGGCATCACTCATGTGCATTGTCAGGCTGTAGGTGAGGCCTTCCCTATATGAAAACTTCCATCCATTTTAATTGAGTTGGTGGTTAAGAGTTTTGGAAAATATGAAAACACAGGGGGAACACTATGATGGATGGAGAATGCTCCAGCCCATTATTCCCATGTCCAATGTCTGCTTTAACTCAAGATTCCCCCAAACTTTGTGAACTGTGTGTTAATCAGCTGTGGCACTGAGACACCCAAAAGTGGTGTCCTCAAGGCAGAGCAATGTGCTGGGGACAGCAACAGGATCAAGAGCTCAATGCTCTGACTGTCTGGAGTACGGCCCATCCAGAAGGCCAAGCTCCCTCCCTATAATCATAGGGAAAAGTAATCAAATTACTGCCTTTCATGTCACATTAGTTAAAATGGATACTAGTATGATGCATATTAATATAACATGATGGGAAATTGCTAATACAATTAGACCATCACATTTTATTAGCACTGGAGTGACAACTCCCACTGAAGAGCAGCCATGGCTGGGAGCAAGCACAAGCCAGTGCAGCCACAGGACAGTTACTGAACTTTCTAAAAAACCATCTTTATTTTCTCTCCCCAGTAAGTGCTTGGTCATCTGGGTGTGGGTTACACCAGCCTTTTGAAAGTATAGCCTGGATTCCCTGGGAAATGAGTCCTCATCTCAAAAGTTATCTGCCTCTCCTATACATATATATTTTTTTTTCTTCCCATATATATACACAGACATAACTGATATGAGAAAATCAGAATATACTACTCCTCTCTACAAATATGTATAACTTTTTCTTAATACAGTCTGCCTTTTTGTATTTGTATTTTCTTCACTCTTTATCTAGTTATAAAATGATCCTGTACAAGTTTTGTGGCTTACATATGTATGTAGATATAACCCTGCCGTGGCAAGGGGGTTAGAATTGGATGGTCTTTGGTGTGGGTTGGAAGGGACCTATTCTGTCATTCCATCCCAAAGCTCATCCCCAGTCTAAGGGCAGCCCTCTGAGTGGAAAAAAGGCTTCTGTCTTTGCTGGCAACCTGTTGGGATGAGCAGTCCTGTAACATCCAGCAAAAGTAAGCTCCCACCAGGATGAGGTTCTTTTCCCATTGACCCTGTAATCCCAAATATCTGAACTCCTGAACAGAGGTGGCTTTGCTAAACAGTTTATTTTTCTGGCTAGAGGCTCTGCCTTGGAAATGCTATCTATCATAATGAAATTATTTTTAATCATGGTATTATCTATCCTACCAAGAAGCATCCATGGATTTCCTATAGCGGGCAGGTGCAGCTTTTAAATATGATGCCCAGATTAACGTTTGTGTCTTTGTCAGCTTGGAGAAACAGGGAAGGACTTGGCACTCTGCAAAATATTTATTGTATCAGTACAGCATGAAGAGGATGGCACCAAATAGGTGAGCAAAATGGCAGAGGAGGAGAACCAGCTTTTCTGGAGGTTTAAGGCATAGGAAAGTGTTTAAAGGAGAGATGTTTGCAGTTTGTTGTATTCAAATAGAGCACAGAAATCTATAGTGTGTTGTGTTTCTGCCTCTTCTTAATAGTTTTTATTACAAAAATAGCATGATTTGTGTTTATAGCTGGTTGACACCACAGGAAAGAGAGTGTGTTTCTGCACACTCACATGGAGATGTTCTCCTATGTGTGTTTTAAACACTTGCAGCTGAGGCACTTCATAAATGTGAGCTCTAACATGGTGAAATGGGTAAAGAGTGATTATTTCCTATTTGGTGAGGGACACTGAGGCCAAAGGAAAAGCTGGGCAGTGGAGGAGGGCAATGATTGCCTCAAGCTGGGAAAGCAGTGGTGGGAACCTCAAGCCTAATTAAAAATGCATTATTTTTCTGGTGTAATACTCCAAGTATTCCAGAAGAACTGTGCTTGTGGTTCTGCCCATTAAAATCAAATATTTATATTTTATATTTACTTCAAAGACTGTCAGCGAAAAGAAAGTGCTTTCTAAGTAGTTTAACGTGTGAACAGGTTGTGGGCCAAGCTGGGAAAATGAGTGTGCTGATGTTAAGTGACACAGACCACATGAATATTTACAGGGGCTTTTTGAAGTGTAAGGTGGTTTTCCCCAACCTTTGGCATGTGTGGAGGGTGTTGGTGAGGAGGAGGAAGTTGCACATTGAAGGAGCATTCCTTATTTTCTTGCCTTTTTATTATGTGCCAGCTTTTGTGCACAAAATTTCCTCACTCTGTGGAGTACCTAGGGATGCTTTGGATGCTGTGGGCTGCTTTGATTATCACTTCCCAAGCAAAAGACAAGGACATGCTTCAAGCACCATTGGATATGTTTGATTATTCCCATGATTATGGAGATATTGGTGTAACTCTGGGTGCAGAGGGGGCAATCCTGCCTGCATTTGACTGTGTTGAACTTGTGCTGGACACAGCACCTTCCTTACCTCTTGTGTTTGGGGACAGTTTTTAAGTTCTTGTTTTTCCCCAGGAAGTTTATAAAGATGAGATAAAGCCATCATCATCCTACTGATGTGGGTAATAACAATGCTTAACATTTCTCATCTTTGAAGTGCTTTACAAATATTAAATAATTAATCTGCCCAAGAATGGAAGAGAGAGAATCATCCTTTGACTGAGACCCTGGGGAGCAGAGGCTGAGAAATCCATAAGGTTTTTCCAGACCAGAGAGAGGGGGAGTGGTGAGGACATGGGTCCATTACATGTAGTGCCCATCTGGGGCCACTTGACCACTGGCCACTGTGCCTGGATGGTGGGATCATGGCACTTGCGCAGGGGGATGATGGCCCCCTCACCTTGCCTGTGCCCTTCTGAGCAGAAAAGCAGATCCATGGCATTTCCTCCTTTCCAAGGAGAGAGAGACGCTTTATGGATATTTTTTTCCTTGAAGAGGATGCTGGGAATAATGTGGCTTGTGATACGGATGAGGCTGGGTCATGATTTGACTTTGCAGTGGGAGGTTTGAATTAGGTTGGATCTGCTGTGGGGTAATGACATGAAGAGTGAAGGATGCAGCTGCTGGATCTGGGATCATAGCCTGGGAGCAGGGATGATATGGGCTTTGCTTTCCAGAGCACTAAAGACAAATCATATACAAACGGTTCACAGCAGCTTTCCAGAGATCAGAGACTGTCTACAAGCATCGAGGGAAGACTTTTACTGTAGATAGGTTGTTCATTTCACGAATCCCAACCTCAAGTGGCCTTCCTTAAGCTCTTCAGGGTGATGGGGAGATGGAGCTGGGAGGCCTTTCCATGGAAGTCCCATAAAGGTGAGAAGTGCTTTGCAGGAGACCTGGGAAGAGGCAGGGCACCCCAGCTCCCTGTCAGTCCCTGCCTGTCCTTGGCTGTGTCAGGCAGGGAAAAACAGGGACTGAAATCTGGGTTTCTCATGGCCCAGGAGAACGTCCTCAATGCCTCACTTTCAGCTATTCTGGGATGACTTTTTACCTTGTTTCTTTGGGTCAGAATCTGAAGCCTAGAGCTGAGAAACTTTTCCCTGTGAAAGTAATGTTGAAATTGGTGTATTTAGCAAAGTGGATTTTGGCTATTTTTTGGTACTTTTTTTTCTTTTAAATAAAAAACCAAAAAACCAACCCAATCAGGTTTACCCAATATACTCTGATTTTGCCGTTTTTCTTAGCCCAAGTGTGCTTTTGTGTATAGCATGCACTGATCTGGCAGTGAGGCCCCATGTTGTCACTTTACTTGGCTTTTCCTTTTCTTCCCCTGTGGGCCTGGTGCTGGGCAACTAAAAATCACTTTGCCTTTCCCAGTCTTTATCTAACCTCCCCAAAGTGGGCCAAGCAAGCCTGGTATTTCCACACAATTCAAGCAGTGTTGTTTTTTTTCATTGCAGAGGGCAAATCCCAGAATAGAGCATAAATAAATAGATGATTTTGGAGGACTGTAGATCATTGAGCAGAATGCAGAAAAGGCTCCTTGTTTTGAAAGAGCAGCGTGAGGCTCGGCAACAATGAGTCTTGAAGCCTGATGAAAATCTTGGATGCTTTGAGGCTCTGTGTGTTGGGTGAACTTTATTTATATTTGGCACAGACGAGCTCATGTGTGATGCCAGCGGCTGCCAGGGGACGTGGATGGAGCTGAATAAGGCTTCTCCCAGCCTGATACAGGGAAATGTTGAATCAGGCTGGAGGTGGCCATTTCTAAGCATTGGTTGGGTTTTGAAAGCAGCCTGGTTTCCACAAGGAAAATCCCTTCTTTTCCTTTCTTTTTTTTTTTTTTTTTAAAAGCGGACCCCCCCACCATAAAAAATGCAGACATCACCTGTGTTGTTATATCCATAACCCCCCTGCCCATGGTAGGGAGTTTGGAACTAGATGATCTCTAAGGTCCCTTCCAATCCAAACCATTCTATGGAAAACTGCAATAACAATTCTCCATATATTCAATTTCCTCCTCTCCCAAAACTCACTCTGGTGTGCCTCTCTTTTAGGACATTTATTCCTACCAGCAGTCCCCACCTTCTTAAATGAACTGTGAAACACATCTCCTTTGCTGGAAAGAGGGAAACTTGTCAGCCCTGGAAAAAAGCAGCAGGAAGAAAATAACCTTAAAGCTCCACTTCAAAACTCTTCGCATGCAAACTCTACAGCATGTAGATATAGATACTTAAAATTTTATTTTCATAGATCAAAAAACGCATATTTCTAGGGTAAACAATTTGGTGATGCCCAAGGAGTGTTCAAGTAGGGGAGAAAGTGGAGGTAGCTCCTGTTTGCCACATAAGTTGGGAAATTTCATCTTTGCAAAGCCCCGTTTTGGGAAAGACTTAGCAGAGTCAATATGATGGGATCCCTCTTCCTCCCCCTGCCCCCCCAAATTCCCTACTTTGAATACAATAAAGTTGCTTTGAACTCTTTCAATTATTTAACAACTTTAAAGTGGAGAAATATTTGGGGGT
>VYZT01010571.1:0-62200 GCA_013400735.1 Pomatostomus ruficeps
GCCCCCTTTAGGTACTGGAAAGCAGGTATAAGGTCTCCCTGAAGATTTCTCCTGGTTGAACATTCCCACCATTCTCAGCCTGTCTTTGTAAGAAAGGTGTTTCAGCTCTCTGATCATCTTTGTGGCCCTCCTTTCACCCACTCCAACAGGTCCATGTCCTTCCTATGCTGGGGGCCACAGAGGTCGGGGACCCATTCTCTCACACAGTGCCTTCCCCAGCCATGGCCCAGCATCCATGCCATACTGGGCAGTACCAGTGCACCAGCCATGAGGAAATCAGTTATAAAGAGAAGACAACCTGTGTTTTCTTTGGCAGGGTACAAATTTCCAAAGTATGGTTGCTACAGAAACAGCTGTCAGCTACCTCATGAGTTTGCCATGCAAAGTGGGTAAGAAGCTCAATCTTTATTTTGTGTCAGTGTCCTGAATCAACCCTCCACCATTATATATGGGATCCATAGGGGAGTATGTTTGGAATCTGCACTGCCTGCCCATGGTGCCTCAATTCCCCTAGAGTATGATTTAATCTCTCTTCTGCCCTTATTCACATGCTGCCATTCAGGCTTTTCCTGAGTACCTCATCAATGGAGAGTAAGTGCAGCGCAGGATTTGGTCCTTTCACTTCAATTTTTACGGTTTGTTCTTATATAAACAGATTTCAAGGAGTTTTACAAAAGCTGCATAATTCAAGACAGCTTTTGGCATGACAAAAAGAAGTGAAAAGAGAGGAGAAAAGATCCTTTCACTCTGATTTCAAAATGAAGGAGAAAAAGTGTCCCAGATATCTGAGATGGGAAGGTCCAGAAAAGACTTCTTAGCAGCTCCCTATCTACATAAACAGTGAGAAAAACGAGCCAGTATGAAGTACTGTGAAAAGTCACAGTAGGCCCAGACTGCACTTTTCAGGGTCTCAGAGGTTGAAAAAACCCCACCACTTTTTCAACATAGAGCTTGTTGGGAATTTTTTGCTTGGGTTGACCTTCCAGACAAGAAACTGTACTCTCTGCAAAAACCGACACTGGAAAGCACTACTTTTGTTAAAAAAAAAGAAGAAAAAAAAAGACCAAAAAAGGACCGTTTTTGTTTGGAAAAGTCTAATTAAATATTTAATTTGAGGTTATTTATTTATCCAGTTAAAAGTTATTTAAAAACACTTGAAAAATCCAAGTACAAGGCGCTTACAAGGCGTAAGAAATCTTTAAAGAGTGCACACTGTTGCTTAAATGTAACCACACAATGCTGACTGAGATGTGCTGCTGTACCTCTCCAGCTCTCCAGCTGCTGCCCTAGACAGGTGCTGGTCTGCCATAGCCCTTTGTCTCATCTTTCAGCCCTTTGGAGATGTCTTTGGATCCTTTACAGCACCCCACTCTCCTCAGAGGCTGCAGCTGACCAGACCATTTCTTCCTTGCTGCCCTTTTTCAGGCCCAAAACTGAAACTCATTCACCAATGCACGTTCTGTGGAAGCCAAAGATGAAGTCACAGAAATCTGACATCCATCTTCCTGTTCTGTCTGGTTCCCCACTTACCTGCTGAGCAAACTGCTAGGTCTGGTTTGGGAGCCCTGTTTAACTGGTTCTAGCTCTGCCATGAGTATGACCTCCAGAATTAGCTTTACATATATTTCACAAGCTCTGGGTGGAAAATCCAGAGCAAAAGCAGACAGATACCTGGACAGAGTCCCAGATCTTTGGGAGGGGAGGGGTGAGGGAGAAGATTTCTGCAAGTTTTTTTCTACTTGGGAAGAGCTAGAGTATGCATTGTATCTAGTGCACGTCTTTTTCACAAATGTTCTTACATTAAGTAAGTATATCCATCCATGATATAAACTCTAAATAACCCACCACATGGTATGGATCTATAGGTAAGTAAAATTAGAAATGGTTCAAATGAAGTCTGCCAGATCCAAAAGTTTCCTTTTGTTTTTTTCTTCCCCCCTCCCTTTTGTTGGCCTGTAATGGAAAATAGAAAATTATACCTCTGGACTTTTTACATCTTCCAATTAGCTTTCAGTATGACCATGGGGCATTCAGGTGAGTGAAGATACCGAGAACTCATTGTAAAAGGTACAATAGCCCATTACAATTTCAAACATGCATGAATGAAGATCTACACAGGAAAATTAACCACTTCCTCCAACTATCCAAGAAAATGACAGCACCTTGCCGATATGAACAGGACCAAAACATGCATATGTGTTCTATAATCCTGTTAATACATCTAATAGAATCTGATTCCTTTTAGGCACTTTGCCTTTATAGAATCATAGAATAAAAATGAGACATTGTGTTTGTCTAAATTTCCACTCTAAGAAACTCAGTGCTCTTTGATCAGGGACATACCTTAGCAGTGGCAATTTAATTGAATGATGATTTTTAAATGCTTACCTGTCCAAACCATATTACATTAAATTAACAGAGCAGCAAAAATGAAATTAAATGTGGGTTAATTTTCATATTATAGTAGTGGGATGTTAATTTATAATGACATTAAAAAGCAAATCACCTACAGCAAATACCAGGAAGTTGTCAGTAATTGAGGTGGGTTTTTTCCTATTGAAAGAACTTATTGTGAGATACTTTTAGGGTCAGATGTAGGTCTGATCTGGGAGGAGGCCTGCAGTGGAGCTACACAAATGCTCCCATGTTCTGCTGCTCCTCTGGCTGGTGATAACGTTAACAGGACAGCCATATCATCTTCACCTTTCCTTGTAAGCCTGTCCCTGACTTCTGCCATCATTTTGACAGTTGGTTTTTTTTTTTTTCCCTTTTCTTTTTTCTTTTCTATTCACATTCTTCAATTTGTCTATAAAAATTGCACATTTGATTGTCACACATCCGATTGAAAAATACAATGTGAAAACAGGTAATGCTATATTTATGGAAGGGCTGGCATGCACTTCTGTGGATCTAAGCCCAATCCTGCAAACTGTAGGTTCTTACCTAAGATGCAAAGCCATACTAAACTTAATAGCAGTTCATGAACATATTTGGAAAATAAGAACATGCACTGCACAGGCCCCTTTTTCTACAGAAATTAGTTTTATATTTATAGCCTTTGTAATAGTCTCCATTTTTACCTTTGGAAGAAAAACAAAAACAAAACCCAAAGTTCAGTATTTTAAGCAAATCTCTAAGGAAGCTCCCAACTAAATTATGCAAACTATCAAGTTTATGGCTATGGCTGTTAAACTCAGTTGCTGTCTAATTGTATTAGGGCTTTAGCTTGAGCTGTAGAAAAGGGACTGAGCCATAATATAGTTGGATTAAAAATATAGTGTGCCCCATGTAGAGACCCTGGTCCTCTCCAAGACTAGATGATAGAGGGATTTGGATGGAAGTGAACAGGCTGTCATCACTTCTTCCTATACTTAGAAGCTAACTTCACATACAAGATTTTTCTTCCAGACTGACCTTTTTTTTGCCTCATCTCTTCATCGTGGATTCTTTCAGCCTTTTGTAAAAGGTACAGCCTTTCTTCTTCTCTGGTTAGGCAATGGTGAGACCCAGGAGTTTAGGGACTGTCTTTTCTGAAGCTTCACCAACATGGGCTGGTTGATCTCCATACCCTATATGGAGTTACCAGCACAGCCCCAGCTGTAGGGTCTGTGATATGTTCCTGCAGTGACATCAACCACAACTCCAAGAAAACTGGGGTTCATTTGATAAGCACCCTATGCTAAAGGGAAGTCAGGTCATCATTTGAAAGTTGGAACAGAAATTGTCTTCTCCAGTTTCTGTTAATCTGGACCCTGACAAAAGGTATAACTGGATTTATAATATCCATTTAGCAGGCACCAACTGGATTTAGTCTACACTCCATGGGACAAACCTTCTCCCAAGCAAACTGCACCCATGCCACCTTGGCTCAGGAATTCCTGCAGGCCTCACGTTGTACACCTTGCCCTCTGGTGTCAGCATCATTCTGTGTAGCCTTTTCAGCTGAACTTTTCCAAAAAATTGCAGGCCAAGCCTGCAAGGCCACCAGTGATATTTATACAGCAAGACTGTGAGGTTCACATTTCATGCCCTGGACTGGGACATAAAAGCATATGGGGGAGTTTGACGATGAAAAGTCTGCTGGAATAGCATTAAGGAGTGGTATAAGATGGAGAAAAGCAAAGCTGGCAGAGGCTTGACTAAAACCATGATCGAGCACTATCTTGGAGGGAGCTATTTGGGGTCCAAAATAGAGCCAGGGAGAAAATAAACCAGTAAGTAGCATGGGTAAATAAAGGATCCAGTGCTAGAACTCATTCCTGGTCCTCCTTTCCTTAGCACTACAGAAATACTTGGAAGTGGCATTGCATAGCTGTGTCTGCTGCCTACAAATAATATCTGCAGGCAAAGACAGTCTGCCTATAAGTCACACTGGGCCAAATGTTCCACATCCCTGCTGGATACAAGCTTTGCTGCTTGTACACGGGTATGAAGAGAGTTTATACTACCCACTGAGTGCCCTGTGCTGCCCTCCCAGCTCAGAGAGGTTCCCCAGCAGCAGGAGCAGGGGTAGAGGGACACAGCAATTCATCATTTACCTCAGCTGAAACTGCGATTGCAAATAGGGTCAGGTAGTTATCCACCAGGGTCCCACTGGTCCATGTTCCCCAGGGGCAGAAGTTCAGGCTTGCATCCACCTTCTTGCTGCTAAGGCTGCTCTTCTCCAGGATGTGCCTGTGATGAGCCCAGACCCCCCTTTCTGGCACGAGGGCTTGGCAGCAAGTGTGTCACAACTCTCAAGTGCTTGGCTGAGCACCTGACTAGCTGTTGGTGGGTTGATGCTAAGGACAGCACTAAGGCCAGAGGGATGGGAGTGACAGGATTCAGGCATTTGATGTGTACATCCTGAGCTATTATAATCCTTGAACCCATTTCTGTGGGTTGAAGCAACCTGAGCATTTGTGCGCTCACTGCCAATGGCATCACTTTTCTACTTTTCTCCTCTTCCATTTCTTTCACATATGGCTTTCTGAAAGGACTGAATAAAATGAACTAGATTACAGTTTTATTAAATAACTTTGGTTTATGTTAGTACCTGCTTCAGGATTGCCAACATGTGTCCCATTTCTGGGTATTTTTAAGCTTGAATGGACAAGGCTCTGAAAAATACATGAAAAATCATCAGAGTTAGCAGGAGACATGTCTTCCTATGAAAAATAGTGACACTGAGTGCTATCAAAACAAGCCTAAAACCCCTCTCAAAAGATTCATGATTTTACCTCAATGGCTTAAAGAAACCTTTCCCATTTAAATGTACTGTAATTCTGTAAATGAGCAATATTATTCATCTTAGGTCTGTCAGATAAAGAAAAAAATGTACATATTTAATCCCTCAGCTGGTTTATAACCTTAGAACTCAGGCAGGAGAGTCACAAATCCATGTGGACATCTGAGTGCTGACTTTTGCATTTGGATTTCTGATTTAGTTGAAAAATATATAAAAAACTTCTGTAGCCAAACAGCTCCCTATTGGCTACACATCTGTACAGGCTCAAGAGCATTGTATATTTCTGTAAAGATCTGGAATAAATTGTGCTCAATGAATTGGCCCCTTGCATGCTTGTTTCAAACGGGAGACTCGGATGAACTCATGTGTCATGGGAGCATCAATGGCAAAACAATACCTCTTTGGTCAAATCTAGTGGGAGCTGCCATCATAAATGTGGAAGATGGGTAGATGCAGGGGTAAATAATTTGGGGGAGATGGAAATGTACTTACAGATCAATATGAGTGACTGCAAGCTACATTCAGCTTCTCAGGCATTAGTTTTACATTTTGAAAACTCCCTAATGGCTCTGAAGAAAAGTACTTTCTGTGGTTGGGATTCATCTACCTAAACTCAGCCATCTAGAAAAGAGGTACCTACTCTGAGCCACCCATCTAATAAACATCCTTCATAGGGAGTTCTGTGACAGTTTGACAACAGAATGTGCCACCATGTGAGATTGCCTCTTTTTCCATTGACAGAAGGGAAAATATACATGACTCCATTTAGAGTGGTACACTAAAGTTTTATCCAGCTAAAATTAGGAATCTACTGATGGATATGTACTCAGTTGGCCCCTTATGCAGCCCACATGCGTAAGTGGCAAGTGTAGAATACTGACAGCAGATTTATTAATGGTTTTGTTTATGTAACTTCATCCACACCCCACTCTGAAGTCCTGACTCAGCCCATTTTATTATACAAACAATATTTTATCCATTTTATTCACCTGACCCGACCTTGTTTCTTTCACAGTGGGATATTTGTAAGCCATTCTTGTCCTGTGAACATAAACAGCTCTCTGTTTGTAATCACTAACTCTTAACCAACAGCCAGCCTCTCGTTCAGCTGCTCAGCTGAGCGTTCACCCATAGAAACTGCTCATGTGTCACTATGCAGATCTCAAGCATGAAAGTTTGGTTTTCTTTCATGACTGGGATTTTTTGAGAGCAGGTAAAAACTGTGCACAGATTTATGATTTCTGCTGTTCACCCAGCCTAATTTTTGGCTCTGCTTCAACCTCTTTCTCTTCCTGTTTTCCCAAGAACATTTCCCCTTTGAAAGCCAGTTTCATTAATGCAAAATTCAAAATTTTTCAGAGACTCTCTCCCACCTTTTCAGCCAGCTCATATCCTCACTAGGAGCCTTACAGGTCTGTCCCTACCAAGTCAGGCTCCTTTCCAGGCCCCTCTGGTCGGAGTCAGTTCCTCCTCCATCACCTGATATCCTGTGCTCAGCACAAGCTCAAGTCTCTCAGGTCTTTTAAGCTCAGTTTCCTCCCTCTGGACTCTTTGCTGAATTTAGGTGACCCATAATGATTCCCAGAAGGTCCAATTATGAGTCACTTGCTCTTAACATGTGAAACATCCCTCCTCACATCTGCAAAGTGAACTGTGCCTAGCACAGGTGAGACTGAGCCTGTAGAAACTCTCTTCCATGCCAAATAACGTGTATTTAGACTTCCAGAAAAATGTAAGCCATTCTCATGGCCCCTCTTTTAAAGACACAGAACTATATTTATTTGTGGTTTTTAATAAATAAATACCTAGTCCCACTTATTACTGGCTAATATTAATATTTCTACTCTTAGATTAGTTGTGGTGACTTTCTGATGAACACTGAAAATTGGCAAAAGCATTGCTAAGGAAAGTAATCTCTGATATTCCATCACTTGTTCATGCCTCACAGCATTCCTCCTTATGCTAGCACAGCAGCCTCCATATCTGCAAAATTAGCTTTTCTGGGGAGGGAATCCATCTGAAGTGTTTTTGCTGGGTAGGTTTAAACCTAGATCAGCTTCTCGCTCCAGTTCTCTGCACAACTACGACGGAGGAGGTGATGCACAAGCAGGAATGCGAAGCCAGACTGGGAGAAGGTAAGGCTGTGTCTTTCAGCATCAATGCCCCTTTACACTGACTTTCAGTGTCCATTGAATTTCAGCTTCCATTAGTTTACCTGATGCTGCCCCTAAGGAAAATTATATCTCTTTCAGAGACACAGAAAATTTTTTAAAATAGTAACCTTTTATGGTGGAAAGTGTTCTGAGAACATAAAAGTCACTTCAGGTAATTGCATTTTCTTCAATTCCTGACAGATTTAACACCCTAGATTTTATGTGGAGCTCTTAATGGTTTCAGAATTAAAACAAAAAAAAAGTTTCTCTGACTTATGAACCATCAGTTAGTCATTAAGAAAAGTGCAAACAGCATATGAAACAGTTAATGCAACCTGATAAAGCTGTACTTCACTCATCTAGGACAAATAACAATCCTTTCTTTACTCCAACATCAACATGTTTACCACTGAGCTGGAGGGAAGACAACACCCTAGGTATACTCTAAAGAATAAAGTTATTTTCACTTGCAGGAATTTTCATTACTTTTACCCTCACAAATACAGTACAGATGTTGATATCAGGAGAAAACATTTGAAAAGCCATAAAACTGCTACTCATTTTATCCTGTACTTACAGTCTCTATATGATTACACTGTCTTTAGCTACAGCAGTGCATTAGTCAGCTATGCTCAGCACTGACACATCACGGATGAACCACTCTGTGTGCTGCTCCTGTGGTGCTCTAAAGCTGATAAAACTCAGCAGCTGCTATTTTCACTGGCTTATGCAGCACATAGTGGGTGTTCTGGTCACTTTATAAATATCACCTCTACACTCCCAAATGCCTATAAGCACATTTCTAACAGAGTATCTCCACTTAGGTGCAATGTGTATTTAGTTGGTGTTATTATAGAAAGGTCAGTTCTGAGGGCAAAATGTCTCCCCAGAATGACACATATGAGACTGAAAATATTTTTGTGTTTGTATCCTAGAAACATATACCTAAGTCTGGTCAAGTGTTCACCACAGGAAAAGCCACGGTGGTGGAAGAGGCTGCAGCACCCAGCTGCTGTGCCTGGCCCCTGGCTGTGGAGTCCAGACCCCAGAGCTGAGCCAGCAGACCCAGCCATGTGAGCTGTCTACACCAGCCAGAGCTAAGCCACCCTTGCTAATCCAATTGTTCATGGTTTTGTGAGTGAACTGGGCTGACTCCATGCTTTCAGGAGAAGGGACAATCCCAGCTGGCCCTCTGTGGGGACACTAACCTGTAGCAGGAGAATGGGAAGAAGCTGGAGAGGACCATTAGGAAAAAGAGGTCTGCAAAGTGCTGTCTGCCAAGAAGGACTGATGATTGACTTGTCCCTTTTAGTACAAGACAGATGTGCTATAAGGGAGCCAGGTAAAAAACAAACATAAGGAAGTGATTCCTCAAGTAGCCAGTGGGCATGACTTTGTTGCCAAAAAGTGCCATTGTGTCTGCACACGTTTAAAGGGACAGTGGACAAGCACTTGGAAAGGGATCTACTATGGGTTACTAAACAGAAGAAACTGCCACAGGCACAAAAAAAATGTATCTAGCTGAGAAAGGTCAAAGACTGTGGAAACACTTTACAGCTTATTTGCCTCTTCTCATTCATCAACAAGCATCCCAATGAGGATACCGGTTTTCTTTTCTCCTGGGGGAGACCACAAACGTGGGCCCCCGTTGCCAAAATTCAGGGAGATGAGTTGCCTGTTTTAGGGACAGCTGCAAGATGAGTGCAACCAAAATGCTAGGGATGAGCCTCATTCAGGGAAAACACTGAGACTATCCCCTGTTACTCTGGGAGTCAGAACGTGGGCTTGAGTTACTCGTATCGAAACCATCACAGCTGTCAACATCCAGCCAAAGCAATGGACACGTAAATGGCAGAAATTATGTCTGTGCTCAAAACCATGTTTCCGAAAGCCTCTGCTTGTTTTTCCATAAGCTTTTTACTGGGTCTCTGAAATTCTCTTGAGCATCTGTAATTGTTCAGCACCTGGCTTATGCCTGAGCTCCATTAATATCCACTGGGCAGGTACTTCTCTAGACAAATACCTAGAGGCTTATTTCCATGGGCAGTTGCACAGCAGCAAAGCACTCCCCAGCACCTCTGTGCTGTATAACAGTAGTTTCCACCCTCGTTTGTATAATGATGGTAAGGAAGGGAAGGGAAGGGAAGGGAAGGGGAGAAGAGGGAAGGGAAGGGAAGGGAAGGGAAGGGAAGGGAAGGGAAAGAATTAGGACAACCTAATCAGGTTCAAATTAGAACAGCAGAATTCTGAGAAGACATGTAGTGCCTTTCCTGGAAACACAGTCTCTCCTGAGCATAAGTATTCCATAAGGTCTTGCACCCCCAGGGCCCTGCCACCAGCACTGTAATGTGCAAAGAGCAACAGCAGCAACCAACAGCAGTGCAGAACCCAACCATTCCTGCTAAATATTCCTATCACCAGCTGGGAACAAAGGCTGAGTGACTCACAGCCACCCGAGATTTTTAAAATTAGCATCAGGTTGGACTGAGCTTTGGAGGTAACTGCTACAAAATCTGCCTCCCCTTCCCCCCCATCCTGCAGTCCAGACACTCAAGGGCAGGGAGAGCATCCCAAATCCATGCCACCAAATGCTCCAGCATTATGTCTGCAAGGCCTCATCGTCCTGATACCTTCAGTGTGTGCCAACTCAAACAAGAAACAGTGAGCACGGCGCACGTGGGGGAAATGGGCTCCTCCCCATGCACCAATGGAAAAGGAATGGCACATGGCACCAGCCCGGCATTCCCTCCTTGTCCAGGAGGCACACAGCAGGGACGGCAGACTGCTGCAGGTGCAAGAAAGACACGGAGTTTGAGTTGAGTGTCCCCACAGATTTCCTCTGTTCCTTCCAAAGTCACAATATTTTAATTGATATTTCTTATGAGAATTCAACAGGTGCAACATAAATCCCATGGATTGTGCTGAATCCCACAAAATCTTGACTTTCATTTTGGAAGGGCGGGGGGCGGGGGGGGGAAGAGGAGTTTTCTTGCTCTTTGGGTTTTCAGCCTTGAGCTACATGAGACAGAAAAAATGCTGTATTTGCTCAAAGTGCTGCCAGATTAAAATAAGCAGCGATTAATCTTATTTTTCTGAAAGGATGGTTAAGTCATTGAGAAAAACTCTTTGAATACAGAAATACTTTCACTTATAGCACAAGTACAGAGGGGACAAACTTGGCTTTTCCCTTTGTGTCCTGGAGCGGGGAGCAAAAGCTCCTATGTCCATTTCTGCCCCTGCAGGCATGCTCAGTAATACAGATGGGACAGCAGCAGTGCCAGGAAGAGAACCACTGGGCTTATGGATACACTCTGGAACCCTGCTAAAACCAGTTAACTGACCCATTCTGCCAAGGTTTTAGTTGTGACATGAGAAGTGCCGGTGCTGAAAAGGTAGATGTCAGAGCATATGATTTCTTTAAGTCATGATATATCTCTTCTTGGCTTACTATCTACTTGACCAATGGCTCAGTATCTGCAGGATTCCACATGGTACACAGATAAACAAAGAGCAGATAGGAAGCCAGATGCTGGAAATAAAGACACACTTCTCAATTTTGCAATTGGCCTTGTATAGTATTTCTTTAAGAAAATCCCTGATACAGGTTTGTTAGACGGTTTGAAGATTTTTAAGTTTCTCTACTAAAAAAAGTATTATAAAAATGTTAATCCAGCCTAAAACTCCAGACCACCTAGGAAGACCATATTTCTAGCACTTTGAAAGTGATCAAGCTGATAAACTGCAAATCTGCCTCTTTTTCTCCCCACTCCTAGGGCATTTTCCACTACCTAGCACATCTCCAGTTTGCTTTGAGTGCCTGACACGGGTCCTGCACTGATGTCAGGCCAGTCTGATAGTCCTCAATAGGAAGGAACAGATACCTATTTGTTGACAGATGTTTATCAGCTGATGGATGAGGTTTACATCTTTAGGAAAACAACTATTTTCTTCTAACATCAACACTAATTCTTAGCACCACAACAGCAGCAACAGTAAAACTGCTGGTAGTAGTAATATAATGATAACATTGATAATAATTACAAGAAGCTTTACTGAGAACATACTGAAGACCCTTAAATCCTATAATACTAATTTCATTTAACACAATGAGACATACAATTTTATGTCAGAATTAAAATCTAGGTAGAAAGGAAAATCTCTCCTTTCTTTTAATTTATATAGCAGAGGGGAAGAAATGGTACTTTTTCCTCCCAAAAATCTGAGATTTTTCACTGGAATGAAAAGTTGAATTATCAAAAATTTTTGTAACTGAAAATCTAAAGCAATACAAAACAAAAAATATGGATCAACACAAGAAAAACACTTATTTTACTCTTCCTTGATGTCTCTTGTCTATACCTAGACTTAAAAGCCGTCTAAAAAAATTGCACTAAAATAGAACTTTACAATATATGCTTGGGAGTTTAAATGCATCATTCTGACTTTCTAAGCATTTTTCCTGATTTTTAAACCAAAAATTATGAAAATGGCTGTTCTCCAACAGACAGTGCATGTTCACAAATGCAGAATTTTTGACAAAAAGACAACTTCTAAATTCTAAGTCATCTTTTCCCTCCTCTAAAAACCTTATGAACTCTAATACCTGACATTTTCACTGTACAGGTCCTAAAACAGGTCACCATGGGAATCAACATCATTATCCTCATTTGCCACAGTGGAAGACTGAGGAACTCACCCCAGGATAAGCAACAGGCCATGGAGCTGAAATGAGAACTTTCCCCTGCTAGTTGCAGCTCAGTGCTTTCTGGGCTTACCTGTGTAACCAAAAAATGGTCTCTGAACTGATTGTTTATAATCTAGCCCTGATTTTGGAAGAAACACTGACAATAAAGCCCTTCTCTAAAGAACAGGAGAAAGAGCAGCACTTCTCCNGGAGGGGAGGATTCTAAAGAGATTGGGACCTGGCACGCCCCTCTTCATTTACCCCTGACAAAGCAGATTTATCTACATTTATGAAAAACACAAAGCTGAAAGAGTGTTACCTACAGTTTAACTAGGGAGCATATGGAAAGTTAAATTTTCCTTTCTTTCAAGGAAAAGTAATGAGCAGAATTACATCAGAAACAGTTGGTATATGGATAAGGCAAAATATTTGACAAGGAAAACATCTCTGAGAAGAAAGCACAAGGGTAGAGCTATTATAGCCTCAGAGGCCTTTTCCCTCAGACTTCTTATTTTATAACATATTTCTAAAACACAACACCCACAACTGTTTTTCTTCATCTATCAAAGCATAAAATTGCCAGTCCTTTGACCTAACTTAAATGAAGGAAGTAGCAATGTTAGGTTTAATTAAAAACAGCAAATATTTGTACAGCTGTCCCTGGTTTCACAGCACAGAAATAGGTTTAGCATCAAATCTTACAGTTTTAAGTCCTCTGGGAACTATATACAAAAACATATAGGATTCTTCTGACTGACTTGCTAAAGCCAAAAATAAGGTTTTTTTAGTTATTTCAGGTGTGGCTCATTCAGCCTTCCCGTTTCCAACCCACTGTTTTCCTACTTGAGACTTTTTTTTCCCATGCTCCAAACGTGGTACTCTCAGTTTGACAGGTTTGGATGCATTTGATGCATTTTGGGGTTGAGAATAATAATAATAGTAATAGAACTGAGGGTAGTCTGAGAAGTTTTGGCTTATCAGCAGCCTTTTTCATGGAAACTCTGATGGTCAGACCCATCTGGTCATTTCCAGGGATCTCTGCCTCTCCATAGGGGTGTCACTGGGAGGCACCTGGCATGGGATGCAGGAGTATCAACCAGATCCATCCCCGAAACTGGGAGCGGTCTGGAACAAAGGGCTTTGCTTCTGGCCCTTGCTCTCACTTTAAATTACACACTGAAACACGCTGTAAAATCCTTCAGCACCGAGCTTTACAATGCAGCCTTCGGAGGGCTGGCTCCACATGCACCTCACCCCCTTGACTAGGCCAGCCATGGCAAGCCCACTCCCAGCAGGGACCACGGGAGGATTTACACAGCCTTGTGCAAGAGGCTTGGCAACCCCAAGCTCTGGCCTCACCTGCCTGTTCCTCCCAGGGACCCGCAGCTTTCAACACCTGCCGGGACATGCTGGAGAGGCAGGTGGGGCAGGTGGCTACCCACCACAGGGCCAGAGCTAAGAGGAAAGAAGGAGAGAAAGGGCCAAACCGGATTAAAAAAGCCTCACCCAGGTCTGGAGTAGGAAGAGAGGCGGGAATGCTGATGGCTGGTTCGGATGCTCTGCTTGCACCCATCAAGCACCAGGCAGGGGTTCTCCTCATCCTCTGGGCTGTTGGAGCCCCCCAACTCCCCCACAGCCCCCACAGCCTTCCCACACCCAAACCTCCACCAGCAGCAGGTCTAGCCCAGCTTGGCACAGACCAGGAGAGGAGGGGGAGGTGTCTGAGCATGGTGGGGCTCAGGGGCTGGAAGGAGAGAGAAAAGCTCTGGGGAAAAGCCCTAAGGAAGGAGAAGAGAGTGGAGACCCACCTCTCAGCCCTGGTGAGCTCAGGCCAGGTGGGCTGGCCCAGCCAAGGCTGAAGAGATGTGAGACACTTCAAGAGATGGTTCTGTGCAGCAAGATGTCCCTACTAGAAGAAGCAACTTCCCATCTTGTAGAATATCTTCTGTTGCCTCTCCTACAGCAACATCCTCTTGCTCTCCACCCAACCTTAAGAGAAAGACAAGAAGTACACTGATCTTGGGTTTCTGACAGAATGGCAGTGAACTGCACCCATAATTGCACACACTGGGTCTTGTCACGTGAACTGTAAGAGTTTCAATTACATTCATTTTCAGTTAAGTAATTTAAGTCTAAAGCCTGCAAAACAGAAAGCTACTTGACAGTTAAGTGTAGTTGCATCACAGGGGTTCAGGGGATAAAAAAGATTTTTGGCAGAACGAAGGCTTACTGATATGCTCAGTAGCCTGGAAAGATTATTTAGAGCTTTTTCAGAAGCCAGTTTCATATGTCTAAATTTCTAGAAATGCACATGAAGTCTTAAACTGTGAAGCTATTCTCCAGTCCTCAAGGAGCCAAAAAGCAACTCAAGACGCAGAGATGTAACCTGCAAGTGGAATATGAATGACCCATAGAGCTCACAGTTGTTCAAAACTGACATGCTATATATCCAGCATAAGAGGCCAAATGAACACATACTTGGAAAAAATCCTCAATTTTCCAATAAATACAATTGTTATGCATATAGGAAGAAGTCTAAGAAAAAGCCTAGGAATGGGCTTGCAATTCACGGGTTTAGTTGTTCGAGTCCAATATCTCTCCAATGTCTTGTCCCCAGTCAGTTTACTTTGGCATTGTCCAAAAGGTTTTTACCTTATTATATCTTGGGTAGACCATGTAGAACAAGATGGCAGCTCTTCTCCAATCTTTAATACCAAAGGTTCATGCCACAGAAACACCATCAGTTGTAGACACCAATTGCTAGGCCAGGTGAGCTAAAACCAGAATTTGCTCTTTTGCTTCTATGCCAACTCACCCAGTATAGACCAGTACAATGTGGGAAGCTGGGGCATACTGAAGCAGCAAAGACATAACCACTTTAAAGTCTCATCTGGTGGATAAATACTTCTGAAGTTTTGCTGTGTCTTCTTGTTTCTCAGTATCTCGGTAATGAATTCGACACCTTGCAGGATGCTGTTTTCATGTGTACTGTGTCCAGCTTTGTGATTCTTCATAATTTGTTAAAAATTAAATCCAAACTATCTCAAATCAAGATACAACTCGCTCATATGCTCAGTCACCAAGAATCAGGAGCAACCTTTAAAACATTTGGATCCAAATATTTTCAGTCTCTAGGAAGATTCACCCAAGAGTCCACTGGAAATAAATACATGCTGAGGTGAAAGGGATGATACTGGAAACTAAAAAGAGTGTGTTAAAAAAATCAAATTAAATACATATTATTCTTAAAAATGAGAGAATAGTGACATATTGGAGTTCTGCAATACCAATTTTCCAGTAAAACATCTTTGTTGCTCATAATTTAAAATAAACAATGCTAATGACATTTGGATTTTGCTAGCTTGATGAAATACAGTCATCTCAATGAAGGTTTTATTTTCTTCCTCTCCTTTCCCAGAACAGCTTTAATATCTACTTGTATGAAAGCATGTGTTTAGATACCACTGGGAATACAGTTTACTTTGGGTTCTGATTTTCGTATTTTACTTGAAGCTAAGTTAGGTCCTATTTTCGCTGAAAACCCACTATCATGAACTGTTGAACTCTGGGACTTTCCATGCCAATCCTTCTTCAGTGAGGGTACCTACATTCTATAATAGGTTTCCTCAAACCCTGTGTCACAGGTAACTAACGCCTTTAATTGCAAGTAGTTTCACTGCTGCAGATTTGAATTTGAGGTAAATTGAACTCAAAAGGATCCATTTATATTACAACCTGTTTGTAAATTCCGGTGAACAAGCCCTTAAAGGTAAGCTCTGAGACGATGAATTGGCCAAAATCCCTTCAAAATGGCAGCCCTTGATAATGTGTTCCTCCACTCGTTGTTTTTGAAGGAAAGCTCTGGCTTTATGACTCAGAGACACTCACTCATGCTAGCAGTCAGTACTTGATACTTCTCATTTATTGCTACAGTTACATCTCTTTCAGTTCCTTCTTGGAAACCCTGATTTTCCTGTTATCCCTTTGCTTTGAGGTCATTCCTTGCTTTCCCTTAATTTGTTGATTTATCAGCTGAACTGGTTCAAAAAAATCACTCTGTGAAATAGTCCCAAAACAGACAGACACAGGCTTGAAGAAAATATAGAATCAAGGAATGAGAAGAACACACTGAAATAGCTCATCCTCTGTAGGTCCTGGAAACAACACTTTGTGCTGCACTTCAGTGCACATTAGACAGTGCTAGTCCTCAGCAATTAAAAGGTAGGTGTTAATTTCTGATGAAAAGTGACACCCTCGCAAGAATTTGGAGCAAACCCTTTGCTATTGACAGCAAGTGTGGTGTTACTGAATTTGTAGTATGACTGTAGAGATGGCTTAGCCAAAGGGAAGACGGGAGATGGGGAAGGGCAAGGAGCCTCTTTGCCTCATCCTGGAACCTAGGTGCCCCCTTCACCCCGCTGCCTACCCAGATGATTACTGGCATTGCACCCACAAGCAGACTCCTTGTGCCTTCTGCCTCCACAAAGGCACCCTGTATTAATGTCCGCGCTGTCTCTCTCCTGTAATTACACACTGCCAAGGTGAACAGAACAGCCTCTTTTAAAAATAGATTCTGTATTTTAAGCAGCAATATGAGTGCTTTTGAAAAGGAAAAATACAAGGTATAAAAGCTTCCCAAAATAGCAGCGTGCGGCTTGCCCTGGCTGTGCTCAGGTGCAGCTATGCATTACTCCAGCTTTTTGATAACATCCTGTCTCTTGAGCTGAAGTTACCAAGGGGTTGTGAGGGTGGCACTAAATCAGAAATGTGTAGTGGATAGGACTGGGCCAATCTCAACGGCAGCCAGAAGGGAATGGAATATAAATCACACTAAGTTAAAATAGTCATCCCAATTGCAAAACAGTCATAGTATTTTCTTTAAGGGGGAAAAGAAAATAGTGTCTTTAAAGGGTGCCAGATTGGCAGAGAGGGATAATAAAAAAATTTCTGACTGTGCAAGTTTCTTCTGCCCCTGTGCTATGCTGCCACTGCTCTGCCCAGCGCAGAGGAAGGTCAGGGCAGAAGGCTCGGCACTCCTAGACAAAAGGAGCAGCATCAGAAGACCCACACATCCACCCATAGCTCCCTTGCCCTGAATCTTCCATCTGGGTGAAACAGTGTAGTTGATGTGAAATCAGCCCAGCGGCACTTGATTTGTACTGGGAGTGAGTCACACCACTGAGACTCCAGTGATGGCAGAGGCAGCTCTGCCAGGCTCCTTGCAGGCTGGCAGGGGGGCAGGGCATTGCCTCTGCTAAGTCCGCTCACAGTGGTGCCAGACACAGGCTTTGTTTTCCTGCTGTAGAGAGACCCATCCCTAGGGAACAAAACAGAAACTGCAAGTGTACTGAGGGCCAAACAACAGCACGTCATCAGGCATTGCTGGCTTTGGCCACAGGTGAACTGAGGATCTGCAGATGTCCTGCACCTCAGAAGGAGATCAGCCAGGGCTAGTGCAGCCAGGCAGTTCTGCCAGGTGCTCAGCATAGCATAAGCCCAGGGCTTTTCACCCAGGGGATTTGCCCATTTGGGGTGAGGAATATGGAAAGTGTAGCAGTTGCTAGATGACATTTCTAATGGTAGTTAATAAGCTTGTTTTCTGGTTGCTGATTTCCTGCCACAAATCAGAGATTGGTTCTCAGTACCAAACTAACTCATTCTTCCTTATGCGGGAGATCTGATGACTGATTCATAAATAATGGCTTTGGGTTGGCGGAAACGAGATAAATTGCTTTCATTAAAATTCGCATAAAACAGCAGCAGAGTCCCTGCTTGCCACCACAGATTGAACAAATGTGCCAACATGCACGTTTTTCATTTTCCAGCCACTGATATTATGAAGTTGTTTCTGGACCTAATAGCTTTGAATGCTCGTTTTTTAAAGTAATTAATATGAAGAGTGATGATGGAAAAAATTGCCTCACCCTCCATAAAGTTATTTGCAAGCTGTAGGCATCAATACTCATTTGTGTGGCTATTTTTACTGAATACTGACAAATGCACAATTTGAACTTTTTCAAGTGAGGAAACGCTTCCAAGATCTTTCTGGAAGCTCAGCGGAAACACGCTTAGGTGATTCCATTTTATTAATATAATAGTGCTGCACTCTGCATGAATCTGCACCTGCTATGTTAGAGAAGGGCTTTGCAGTTACAAAATGCAGAATGAACTACATGAGGGGCTTAAGGGATTTCTTTTTTTCCACAGGAACAGTAACTTTACAAGAAATTATTAAAAACTCCACCATTCTCAGTGGTATATGTCTTAGGAGATATCCTCCAAATGCAGCCTTTTTAGAAAACAGATGGTGAGAGATGAATACAGACTTGAAGTGGGGCTCATGTGTCCCATGGATGTTTCCCGAAGACTAACCTGCTCAAACCATATTTCCCTTTAGGATCATCAGAGAGAAAGAGGCACTCCAGATTCAGTTTGTCTTATAGCAGCCATCTAAGCTGGGTCAGATAGACCATTCCTTTTGCTCCCTGACCTCATGCAGAGCCTCTGGGAAAAAGTTTCAGCTTAGACTTTCATGTACCCAAGGAATGCCACAGGAATCACTTTCTAAAATGGCCATTTCATTCCTCCAGAAGTTGAGCTATGCTGAGAATTTATACTGGAAAAGTATAAAACATGTCAGTGGGGGTGGTAGTGCTGAATTACCAGAAATGGACATTAGGAGCTCTGGCACTCCAGCCATGACTCCCAGATTTTGGCCTGCCAATTATGGAGTGCATTCAGCACCTGGACCAGGACACCACCACTGCCACTCTGCCTTCAGTGGAAATTTTGTCGACCAGGACGCATGGAGATTAAGAAAAAATGTTGAGGGTTGGCAGCAGGCCTGAGTCTAAAATCTGAGTCTGCTGAAGAAAAAGGCAGCTGTCTGTAACAGCCAGCTGTAGGAATCTGTTTGATGGGTCAGGTTGGCATCTCTGAGTAAAACAAAAGATGGAAGAAAGTCGTTTGTGTCCTCTCCAAGGAAGCCTTTAAAAAACGTGGCTTCTTTATAAACGCAGAGCAAGTTGGTGGATAACATCAATTTCATGTTAAGGTTCAAAAATAAAAGCTGGGCCATCAGAAACATCCTGAAACTTCAGCCTACCACTGAGTGACAACTGCATGAAACAGACCCAGAGCAGTGGAAAATTTTAAGCCATAAATTAGCCTTGAAACTAGTAGGCCATGTTGTTTTTATTCTGAGGGAAGTTCTTTATTAACTCATCTATCTAAACATATGGATCTTGACAAATGAAAGCTTCAGGGAGGATCTGCTCCTGTCCTGCAACTGAAAACACTTAAAATTAAATTACTGCAAATATTCCTGTTACCCTCTCTTAAATGGCAAAGTACTGCAGGAGCTGTTGCTCTTTATCAGTTCAGCTCACAAGGGGCCTATTTCCTGGAGCTAAAATGGAAAGAATTTTTAGTCTGAAACTTTTTCTTCAGTTAGTTACTGCCTACTTTTACTGAAAGGAGATAAATAAGTTAAGTTTTTGTTCTCTGTCATGTATCCTAACACTCCCATGTGCTGGACACCTGCAAAAGCTAGCAAAGCCAGCTTGTTTACTTAGTGCAATTTATTTGACCTTTTAATATATTTGAGTAAGGATTTTATATCTAAGGCAACTTTACAGAACAGATTTGAAAGGTGACCTTCAAAGGGAACATCAAAATCTTTCTGAAAAGGGAAACTTTGGAAATATATGTGAAAAAGGCTGCTTTCCAGCTAAGCTCCTGACTCAGGACTCCCTGGCTTTTTGGCACAGGGACTTATAGAGCAGGGAGTTCACCTTGCTCACAGCAGACCTACAAGGGCTATCATAGAATACCAAAGGGCCCAAGAAAGGTTTTGGATGGCCAGATCCAGAGTTTCCGTAACAAATGCCTTCTATCTGCTGGCTGGGGCAGTCACTCAGCACTGGTTTTGATGTTAATCTGCATTTTAACCCTTAACTGCAAATCCTTTTTGCCTTTATGAAGCTGGGATTGTCTAGGTCAAATGGAGCTCTTTTAGGGAGGCATGGGAGCAGACAGAGGCAAAAGGGAATGCTTTCTTTTAGTCATTGTATAAATGTGCACCCCCTTACAGTACTCACAAACCTATGCTGGCCCAGGTCAGTGGCAGGCAGAGGGCTGCCCCTGCCAGAGGCAAGGTCCTACAGGCAGCAGCACTACACATCCTTAGGGAAAAACTGTCTCCACTTGTCTCTTATTTCTGAACACAGCATACAAGAGGTTCCATGGACTTCAACACACAGTGTTAGTTTGACTGCACTGAGTGCATTTGTCCCATCACAGGCAAGTATTAGAGCAGCACTTTCTGTGCTGCAGGCTGTGCCACCTCTGGGGGATTGGGAAGCCATCAGAGTTTATGGTGTGCAATGGGCAGAGCTATCGAGTTCACCTGCCTCACTGGTGATCCCATTCACATCACAGATGAGGCACACTGCATGGAAGTGATGCTTCAGCAAGGGCTGGGAGCTATCCAAAGACCTCTGGATAGAACATTTCCCTGAGGTCCTACCCCTGCCTGACAGGGTAATTAAATTGCTTGAGGACAGATGCAAAAGGTCTGTCTGGAAGACATAAAATTAAAAAAAAATTAATTGTTGAGGCCTGGGGAAGTAGGTGCCCTTTAATAGTGAGCAGGTGCAATTGCTATCTAGGGCTCCTTGCCAAGACAGCTTGCAGTGGTATTTAATGCTTATACACATTTATCTCAAACCTGAAGATCTTTCACACTGAATCAGAGAACACCCATAATTAGGAAATTTCTGTGTAGAAAATCATGCCTAGAATGTTTGTGGAGCAGTATTTTTCCCTAACTTCTTTTTACTTGTTCTTTTAGGATAGCATTGAGTTTAGAAACATCTGTAGTCATATGGCTTTACAAAGAGTGGGACAACAATTTCAGAAAGACTTACATGAAGCTCATCAGTGTTTGAAGACCATCATTGAGAAACTCATTTGTTCATTGGCAGATTTTCCCCCAGATTCTCATATTCTGGTCTGATCTGTTCTGAGACAAATCGTGCAAAATCCCCAGGCAACGTGAAAGAGCAGGCTGCTTGCCCAAGGAACGAGCAAAGCTTATGAGCTGTAACAGTCCTATAAAAATAACAGATATCTTGAAAGGTGAATCCTGGAGATTTCACTGTAGTGAGAGCTCCTGCTGACTTTACATCAGTGAAGATTTCCCAGAGGAAATGGTGTTCCTGCAAAGTAGTGAATAGCCTACTCATATCAAACTCATACCAAAATCATGTTATTAGGAGCTGGGAATGTCTCCAGAAGTTGCTCTGGCAAAGCAAGAACTCAGTCTTAAATAATAAGGTCTCAAAATGAATACAGAAACGTAGAGGCTGAGAAGACAACCATCAGAAATCTCTCTATTTTCATCACAGCTCAGGAAAATGTGTTTTCAAGTAATACTTTATGGAGTGAACACTTGAGAGAGACAGAGAAAATAGAGTGCTTAAGTATGGACGCTTCCATGAGAAGGTACACGGCCTGATTATTCACAAATAAAGACAGTCTGCTAGATCTTTACTGAATTTTACCTTAATAAGCCAACTAACCAATGGAGAGGTGTAAGTGCAATACTTTCTGTTGAGAAAAGGAAAAAAAAAAAAAGAAGAAGAAGAAAAATATGTGGGTCCAGTGGGATCAATCACTTTACAGCAATAAAAGGTCTTGGTAGATGATCCAGTGGACGTGAATGGAAAGCAAAGCAAAAGAGGCATTAACACAGTGAAGCGAAGGTATTTATAAACCGAGGTGAAACATTTGCGAAGATTGCTTTGCAGAGCTTTCTCAGCCCCGTGACTGTGCAGCAGACAGCATAAAACTCCGCTCTTCTATTGCCAAATCAGGATGGTTTATGAAGTCACTTACTTCTGTCAAACAGCTGCAGCTGTAATGCTGAGAAGAGGCATCCCCCCCTTTTTGCAATAAGATTTAATGTCTGTGTGATTGCTGAGCAGGAATAATGGCTTGAAAAACTTTTTTTTTTTTTTTTAAGGGGTAAATTAAGCTCCTTTTAACTGTGATTTGGGTAGTAGGTGAGGGAATTTTGCAGCCTATGAGATAGAAAAGTATGTCTTTCCATTGGCTGGAGGAGTAAATTTCCACATGTCATTTTTAATTTTTTTTAATTTTTATTTTTTAAGCTTTGTTAATGCATGATCAGGAACATAATCATTGGCATACTTTCCGAATGTGGTTCCATACTCTGATTGATTTGCCATATTTTATATTCACACTTTAACTATTACACTGGTGTCATTCTCACAACTACAATCAAGGCTACCTCAAAAAACTTACTTACTGGTTCTTGGTGTGAACGCAGACAGCTGTCCTGGGTTGAAATTTTGCATGGGATGTCTTAGCTTAGGAGTTATTTGGAAATAGGAAAAAATGCCATGAAGGTCCAGCCAGCACTAGAAACCTGCTTTCTTTTTCTCTTTTAAGTGTGACTCCATCCCTCAAGGGAAGAGGGAAAAGGGCTCCGTTGAGAGCACAACATGGTGGTGTTTGCTGAAATGTTGTGATCTCCAGGGCAACGCTGAGCATAACAGCAGGCAGCAAATAAACAGAGGGAATGCACACAAAGGTGTTATACACATTCCTACACAGGTTCTACTGAGTGTGCATCTACTGTTGCTGGCACGACCCTTCACAGGCAAGGGACAGAAGGCTGAAGAAGTCCTATGAAATGAGTCTTTTGGCTATTTTTCTAATGTTATCCTCTTGGAGGAGAGACATGTGGGCAGAAGACAGGCCAGGGGAGGAAACCTGTGAGAAGGCAGCTGCAGCTGCAGCCCTGAGTTTGCCCTGCTTTGCTGAGCACCAAGTGGTGCCACCACCCCCACACACTTTGGTGTGACCACCACCCACCGGAGCCCAGACCCCTGTTGCCCTGGTTGCAAGGGGCTGTTTTGTTGTTTCCCACCATTTAGGCTTTTTACAGTTGTTTCTATTAGTTCACTCAATCTGCTCTCACACAAAGAATACCCTATTACAGGGCCTGAGTTCCAGTCTCTTCAGCAATGCATTAGCCTCAAGCACAAATGGTTTTATCTCCAATTTCATGAAAAAGTCATTTATAAGAAAAGCTTCCCCAAAGAATCTCTATACCACTCACTTGTAGGCAGCTCAGTGTGCTGAAATCCTGGTCTGAAGATCAGTATCAGGATCCTGTCAACATCACCAGGACCAGAATTTGAGCTATGCTGTCCGGGTCAAAGCCCACCTCCATCAGTGTTGCTAACAGGGTTGGCATCAGAAAGATTCTGAAAATAAATAAACAAACCCCAGCTGATTTGAACCCTGTTTGTCAGGTCACATGCATGTGTACAGAAAACTAATGACCAAATTGCAGAGGAGTGAAAGTATTTGGCAGATCATTTTCTCCTCAAGCTTCCTAGGAATTAGCAAGTCCAGCCACAGTTCCACCACATTGGACAGGTTCCCTTCTAGATGGCTTAAGGCTTGCAGAGATTTCTAGCTGAAGAACCACAAGGCCCAGAGACTTGGGGGAAATTTAGGCCTTCTGGATATCACTCTTCATGTTTTTTTACAAGAACTAGTGTTTATGCTGAAAATTTCCAGAACTCTTTCTTTCCCAAACATTCCCACTTAAAATGAATATTTTGATTCATGGTCATTTAAAAAGAAAACATTATTAAATTCTTTGAAATTCTGGCTAGAAATTCAAGAATCCCTTGGGAAACTTCATCTTGCATCAGAGTATACAGCACAGGTTTTCAATTCCTCTCCTTGTCCTTGAGATGACGGTGCGATGGAATGGGAGGGCAATGGGTTTTCAGGCCCTGAGTCTGCAAACACTTTGGGTATGGTTTCATGACTCAAAGTGCTCACATTACTGTGGTTTAATAAGTTACCACCCATCAGCTGAGCTGTGGCAACTGCCTGTGCACATACAATTAGCTCACCCTAATTGCAAAATGTGCAACTCACCCCCTTCCAGGAGATCTGTGCAGCTGCACATTTATCTCAAGTTACCCCTTGGCATGTTTGCTGCTCGAGGTCCCGTTTCACCATGCCTTAATTGAGATGAAGTGTGTGAGGAGATAAGAGCATCCCACATGCCCCTGGGGTGGGGATTCACAGGCTCCCAGCCTCGTGGCCTCAGCAGGCTCCTATCAGGGTGAGCAGCCCTCGAGCCAGGGTGCAAGCTGCTCTCTGCAGTGCGTTGTGTTTGCCATGTAGCCCGTGAAAATCAGAGCAGCAAAGAGAATAGCCTATATTCTGCCTCCCTGCCTTCAACACATTAAACAAGCACCGTGCAAAGGGACCTGCTGCCCAGAAATAGCTGCCCTGTCTCAATGGTGACTCTGTCACCAGCTCGAGTGCCACACACAGCCCTGCCACACCTAAAAAAGCTCAGTTTTCAATGCTAAGATATTCCACTTTGGGTTCAGAAGGAGAACTAACACTTCTTGGACCTCCGTGATTTCATATACTCACCCCAAAATCCTGCACCGAAGCATCTTTGATTCAGAGCTCTCCCGTATGCATCTTTTCTGTTGTGCTTTCCAAATACCACCACCCAATTTAGCACAACTGCTGGGCATATGATCCACAAAATCGGCCTGTTTGCCCAAGTTATGTATTTACATCTCTTGCTACCAGGCACTCAATGAAAGAGCTTCCTCCTCCTTACCAGTCATTTTGGGCTTGGATGACTCAAATCCTTACACACGTGAGCAGTCCTTGCTTGAACACACACTCTTGTTGTTTCAGCTGGGTATCCCTATAGTAGCATCTAAAGGATCAGGATGTTTCCCACCAGCATGCAAGGTTTCAAACAAAAGGCAGACTTGCTACAGCAGGGAACTAGTGAATAAGAAACTGAACCAGCAAGGAAACCCTGAGCATGAATGTGTCAATGATTCTATCTGATAAAAGTATTCTCCTATTGTACTCTGTACATGAGGCTCAGGTTATGAGGCAAAGTAGTCCAGGAAAGCAGAAAACTTACAGAGCAATGCAATAAAAATGTACACATACACCCTTTCCATGGCTTGTGTAGAACTACTTGAATTTTGTTTCCAAAATCGAAGATGAAATTTGAAAACTGAAAAAATAAATGAGGAAAAAAGTTAATTCTTTTTCATTAAATACTTTTTCTTAAATAAATCCCATGCTCACTGCCCTGCATTTTATTTTAGCTGCTTGGAACAGTTTGAGATTTAAATCAGAAAAGAAGTCTGGAACACTTTTTTCCAAGAAAGTGTTGGTTTTGCTCTGACCAGTCCTATCATTTAGGTAACCTTTCCATATCCCTGTAGCACATTTCATCTGTCATTCACCTTTGAGCAGCACACTTGCGCTCATGAATCTCTGCTCTGAGATTGTTTTAGCCTCCCAAATTCCTGACCAGCTTCAAAAAAGCACAGCTGCTTGTTTGTCAAACATTAAAGTGTATTTCCTTCACAGCCTACTTCGAATTCTCAGTGCCAGTCCAATATCTGATGGACCACCACAGCTAGAAGTGGAGTATTTTTAACAATTTTAAGATGAATATCCCATGGCTTAGGAGTGACTGTCACTTCGAACTTCTCCAGATAATTGAGATTGCTAAATTTGTGTTTAGTTACATGCAAATTTGCACATGCTAAGAAAATGTCATGCAAAGCATCAAAAACTTCCCTAGAAAAACTGATTTTATAATTGCATTGCACCACGGAATGTTCTGGTTTCTTTCTTAGCCGGGTTCATGGTCATTTCAGAAGGTCAGTGTGCAACAAGCACTGTTATGGCAGTGGCATGAAGTGTACAAAGGAAAGAAAAAGTTGACAGAGTTTGGTTTTTTGCCAGTCCATCAAAACGCTCTTTTGCACAGGCATAATGTGAAAGTTTTTAATTCCAGACTCTCTGTCTGAAGGCTCTTGCTCCAGTGTGCACACAGGATAGAGAGCGTTCCCCAAACGAGCATCCCTGTGATCTTTAGTGCCGCGCGTGGGTGGCTCCGTGTCTGCCGCCCGTGGTCCCACATGGCTGCAGTTGTGGCACAAAGAGATGGCAGCTGAGACATGCTGCCCTCGGTGGGCCCCGCCACAGGGCACCCCAGCTGCCACAGCTCCTGGTCATCCCTCCCACGGCTGAGACAAGGCCAGGCCTCGGCTCAGCCTCCGGACGGGAATGGACAACCCAGGAAGGGTCCAAGAATCTGTGCCGGACTGGGCTGAGACAGGATTACTCGGGCTTTCACCAACTTTTCACGTTGGCTGCGCAGCTCACAACTCTGCACATGGTGGTGCGTCACTTCAATGCCTGGTGTAACCTTGTTTCCCCAGAAGAAAACCAACAGGAACCGGTGAGGGATCCCGGCCAGTGTGCTCCAGGAGCCCCGCGGGTGCCTTTGGCGCCGGGCTGCGGAGACGGGCGCAGCTCCCGGGGTGGCGGACTAGGGCTGCAGCGGTGTCTATCAGCCATCCACATCCCGGCTCTGCTCCGAAAGGGCCCCGGAGCGCCGCGTCCCAAGGCGCCCTCGGCTCTCCTCGCGTCCCCAGAGCGCTGCGGGAGGGACGCGGGGTCGCCCTTCCCAAGGCCGCCCAGCGGGTGGCGCTGGAGAGTCGCCCACGGGGCGCGGGGGGACTGCGCGGGAGGGGAGCGGGAACGGGAACGGGAGTGGGAACTGAGCGGGACCGGAGCTGGAACGGGAGCGGGAACGGGAGCTGGGTTTGGCCCGGCGGCCCCCGCCGTGGGTGGCGGGAGGCTGCGGAGAGGCTGCGGAGAGGGTGGGAAGCTGGGCGCGGAGCGGGCGCGGGGAGGCAGGGACGAAAAGGTGGGAGGAATTAAAAGAGGAAAAAGTGATGCTGCCTGCTGTGGGGGTCTGCGGAGGGCTGGGCGAGTGGTGGGAGGCGGGGCTGGACCGCGGGGCATGGGATGGGGCGGGGGAGGAGAGGAGGGGACGGAGAGAGGAGGCAGGGAAAGGAGGGAAAGAAGGGAAAATAAGTAAATAAACACAAGGAAAAAAACCCTTCTCTGTGCCTATTCCCCTCAGCTTTTTCAGAAGGTCAAAATAATTAAGTTAACTATCGCTACTTTTTATCGCTGTTAAATTGCCACCCACTTCCACGCTATCTGCAGGGATTGAAAGTACAGGAACTCAAACGCCGCGGGAAGGCTGTTTTCAAATACGATGTTTTCTGCACTCCCCAAAGCTCTGGAAATCTACAGCTGTGACAAGGGATAGGATTCTCTTTATTTAATCACAGGCTACTTTGGTGATACCACAAGTGCAACTCTGCCTTCACTAGTGGTAACATGTGCCAGTATAGCATCTACCTCTCCTGAGGAGCCAAAAATTACACCAGTGAAGAGGAGCCTTATAGCTGGTGCAAAACTAGACTTACCAGTAGGACTGTGCCGCTTGCACCATGCCATGATATCCAACAGGTACGGTTTCTGTTCAGAGTCACACTAATGGGCTCAACACTTGCCAGGAGCATGAGACTACACAAAATGGAGTATCACTGGGCATTCCTCATTTAAGTGGCAGTTCTGGAAATGCTGAAAGATTTCTGCATAAAACCAGATGAAGGAAAGATGCTTAGCGCTACAATAGTAGTCTTTAACCCAAAGACTTTACTTGCTTGGGTTATTAATTTTTTTCAGGAAATCATATTTTCCAGCTTTTGTTCTGTTCCTTTTCATTGTCCCCTGGAAGGCTGTTAGTATCGCAATGTCCGAGCCCTGAGTTTTGTTTGGCCCGGGCCACTACACACCAGTGAGGGTGGCCACAGTACTGCCGGGAGACACAGCAACACCCATGTGCACAAGAAGGAAAACTACAATAGCCACTTTTCTAAAGAATCTGCTAATCATTTTTGTTTTACCTATTCAAATAACTGCTTGTAACTCAGGCTTGACATGGCTCCCGTAAACTTCACACATAATTAAGCAATTTATACCTTGTATCTGTGGGTAGACGCTGCTGTCAACACTGAGACCCATTCTGGAAATGGCTGAATTGCTTTCTTTGGGGAAAAAAGAACTAACAAACAACAACCACCTCTTGCTTTCTGCCACCTTTGATTAAATAATCTTAAATAACAAGACTGTACAGTAGGGAAATTTGCTTGTGTGGGCCATTGCTTTTGAAGCTGATGTGACAGCTTGTTGCACGATTCTGTACACATTCCTCCATTTCACTGTGACAAATGCAAGAGATGAGTGGAGCAAGAAGTTCTTTATTTTTGTTACTCTAAATTGATAAAATACAGCTTTATTGGCTCTGATGTTACATTGACATCAGTGTTTCACACCTCAGCAGTCTGAAAGTGGCCATAGTGTTTGCAGGATGAGCTGAGGAGTCCCAGAGTGGACTCCATACAAACCAGAGTCTTGGGCACCCCTCTCACTGCATCATCAATGTCAGAGGGAGCAGGGAGAAGGCTTGCTGCCCCTACAAGTTACCATTCGCCTGCGTTAACAGGATATTCCGAGTAATACATGTGTTGTCTTTGGTTTTCTGAACTTTTTTTGCATGGACAGGGTTGTCCCAAATATATCTATTATCAAGGAGCCCTGCAAGGGCCTCAGGACATTTGGACTCTGAGAGGGAAACAGGAAACTTGTGTTGGGGGTGAAACAGGCTGCAGTGTCAAACCAGACATTTAAAAGAGATCCAGACTCTGCAACACCTGGACATAAATTAAACTGGGGAAAAAATAATGTTAGACTCATGGAATCCTCAGTTAGAGGTGAAAAACACTCTTTGTTCTTCTCATCCTCACAGTGAAATAGGATGATTTCTTTCATAACTGCACCATCCAAACCACTTTTTTAGATTCATGGCTTATTTCCATTATTTTAGCAATGGTGTATCTCATTCTGCATGTAATATATGAAATAGGGGGGACTTGGTAGCACTTTCCACGTTAGCTAGTCCATAACCACATAGAATATTATCATGAAAGAACAACTCCTCAGTCTCATGCAAAGGGAGGAGAAATTGAGTACAGTTAAGAAAATACAGATGCAACCCAGTTATTGGGAGGATTTTTCCAGTCGTTGGATGTTGCAAATGGTGGAAGAGTCCCTCCAGAAAATATTGGTTCACTCTTCATCCTGGCACATGCTGAACTCATCTGCACGAAACAAAAGGAGACACTAGAATTAAGTCAAGGAATCAAACAGTTTTTTGTAGGAAAGCTCATAGACCATTTTTAGGTATTTCTCCCCTATTTTTTTCTTTCTTTCTTTCTTTTTTTTTTTAATGAGAAAAACAGTTATGTTAAAAACATCATGGGGAGTAATTCTGAACTGGCAGAGAGATGGGATAGATGATTGAATAGATTCTTTCCATCTCCGCATTTTGTGATCTGTGAACTCACCTTTGGGAAACTTTTCTCATTTCAGACTGAGTTTCACTCCCCCAGGGTTGTCTGAAGAAGGTGAGCTATTTAACCTAAGCAGCATTAACACCACTACATTTTGGCTTTAAAAGCTAGCAAGATGCCTCAGCCTGAAGAAGCCATCACAGCGTGACTGTTCTCGTGTTTGCTTTCTTCCGGGAGGCCTCTCCACAGTGCTTTCTGCTGGTGCTTCACACTGCAAGCCAGAGGTACTGTCAGCTGCATGTGCTGCAGAGCACGTCCACCCTGAGATGTGCTGCACCAAGTCCCCTGTGACTTCCTGTTGCTTCCCAGCTTGTTCCTCACAGGGAGAAAGCTCACATGAGGGACACCACTGAAATATGGTGTCCAGTGGAATTTTTAACAAAGAGCTCATCTTTCTTCCCTGCAGTGGACGGTCCCCCTTGCCAAGGACTGTCGAGGTATGTGTAAACCCTGAGAAGTCCTGCAGCTCCGTGCTGCTTCCAACACCAGATTAGTGCATGGCAGTGTCCTCAGCCAGTAATCCCATTTAATGGGGCTCATTGTAATGCAGGGTAACTGGGTGACAAGCACCCAAGTAATTATTTTTAACTGAGGAATCTGACAAGAAGTTCACGTGGGATCTAGTGTCTCACAACACAGTGTTTCTTCAGAGAGCAAACAGCAAATTAGGGGAGAGCCTTCAAAAATGAAAAGTGTGGAGGAGAGGAGTGGAATCACCAAAAGCAATACAAAGCATTTGATCAAACACCTGGGAATAAAGGATGAGAATAGTTTGTAGGAGTGACAGTCTGTGCACATGTGGTGATCTACTGCGAGGCTTGCAAAAGGATCAGGGACATCCCTAGCTGTAGAGCAACTGATTTTCCTCTGACTTCATTCCCATGCAAAGGTCATGGGTACTTTCACAGTACTCAAGTGCTGCTTCACCTAGGTTGGTTTCTTCTGGGTGGTTGGTTTTATGATTTTACTCCAAGCAACTGCATTTATAGCCAAAAGCCTGGGACCCAGATTAATGTTGAATTTAGTTTACAGCTCAGAGAATATAAGGAGGAAGTAATGTGGATATCAGTTCAGGAAAAAGAACAATAACCTGGAAAAAGAGACATAAGAGGACATTCACCCATTTCAGTTAGAACAGTTTGCCATCATGTGGTGCTAAGAGGACAGCATCAGACTGATATCCAGTGGTCTACAGGTTTTGTTTTTATTCTTATTAAACTTTCCAAATTAGAGACAGTGCAAACTTATGTAAATAACAGTATGTAATACATACCTATTTTTAGTGTAAAAATGACTCCTGGGCCCAAGAGACAATTAAAATTTGAAAAAGAAAAACCTCAGAAAAGTCTCATTGCATTTATATTTCTTTTCAGACTGGAGCTTTGTGGCTTGGAGAATGGATACACTGACCTTTTGCTTGTGTGCTCTTCAGCTCCTGCCATAGGCATCTGAGTGCAAGGGAGCTCAGCTGTCCTCCCCAAACCCCGACACATGCAGACTCCTGTGATCAGGAGCCTGTGCTGGTCTTGCCACAGATTTCCTGTGCGGTCTTGGATAGGAAGATGTCTGTGTGCCTCAGTTTTTCCATCTGTAAAATAAGAGTGATATTACACTGCTTCACCAGTGCAGCTCAATTTCTGCTTTAAAAGCACTCTGTGACCTTTGTGTGAATGGTGGTAATGAGCTGTTTGCCTTATTTATAAGTATCATTTGCTGTGATACAAGTATTTTTTGTATTGTTCATACTGTGTTTATTTTGTGCAAGTGTATACAGTCCCAATGAAAGCAGGAGACCAAGTATTTTGCTTTCCCACGTAACTCAACCAGCGTTCCTAAATTCTGATCTCTAACACCTCTGCTATTGCAGTCCTGGGCCTCTCTTGAGCAGAAACTGCTGATCATGCCAAATTCTCTGGTGTTTTGTAATGTGGGCTAACATGCTCCGAGGTTTGGATGAGACCAATAGACTCATTTTCACGTAGGGCCTGCGGCAGCACTGAGGCTGGAGAGAACAGAAGTGAAAGATCAGTGTCTCCCTTCCCTGAGCCACACAGCTCCTGTTTGAAAGCAAATAAAAACATCATGTGGCTCTTATGATTTTTAAATATTCTTTTTGATAGCTTTAGTGCCTTTCTTCCAACTTTATGCAAAGAGGACATTTAGATGTTATTACTTTTGTACATTTGCATTGTTCATTACTTGGAAAGTTTGCTTGAAATAAAAACAACTGTAGACCTATTACTTGTCTCATTTTTTCTAATTTTGTGTGTCTCAGTTTATGTGTAGAGTGTTAGCCAATATTTAGGTGACTTTCTAGAACAAAGTTAGGGAATATGACCATGCACTTTGAGAAAATAAAGTCTGAATAGACATGGACAAGCAATTAAGTCACCGCAACCTAAGGAGTGTCTCTAGAGAACAACTGAAGTGAGCACTTAGCTTGGGTGAGCTGGTATCATGTGCACAATAAATTACTATGGCTTGGAAGATGATGAGTAAATTGTTAAGTCACAATAAATTGACAATTTACCATGTCCATGTCCTGAAGGACATGACGGTATCCTCTTTCCACTTCCAAAGGATGGCTTCATCTGCTATTCTGGGTTTCCTCTGGAGTCAATCAGAGAGGCACACAAGCAAATAGATGATCCCACTTATTTTGTGCATTCAGTTTTGGAATGGTAGAAATCAAACACTTTGATGGCTAAAGTTGGTCAGATGAATTTTACATGAAATATCTAAAATGGAATTATTATCAGAACCCCTTCTTTTCTTGAAGGGGTGTAGCCATTGAATGATAGAATCCTATAATGCTTTGAGTTTGAAGGAACTTAAAGGATCATCTAGTTTCAAATTCCCTGCCAGGGACAGGGACATTTTTCACTAGGCTGGGTTGCTCAGAGTTCCATCCAAACTGGCCTTGAACACTTCCAAAGATGGGGCATCCACAGTTTCTCTGGTCAACTTATTCCAGTGTTTCACCACCCTCATAGTAAATAATTTCTTCCTAATAATATTATGTGTATATATAAAACCTTGAGACAGGCTTAGCAACTCAATATACACATCAAATATCTGAGAAAGCTGGTAATGCAGCCAAGCCCTCATATACCACTACCACCACCCCATTTGTTTTGAGAGGAGCACTGCTGTGGACAACCTAATGATCCAAGAAGGACTGTTTCTCAACAGCTCTACTGCCTAAGACAGCCATGCCATGTGTCTGAAGGAGCCATGCAAGCAGCACATAAGGAATTACTTTAGTACAGAAAGACAATCCACAAGGACATTTTATCTCCAGTTACTACATACCCTCAGCACCCTGGAACCTACACAGAAAATCACTGAGTGATTGCTGCTCATATCTAGCTATAAACTCAGTGCTGCCTTCCAAACCTTTGTCCAAGCCCTGATACCCAGGTCCCTGTTAAAGGAGACACTGGATGGAGTGTATTGCATGGCACTGCCTCATCACAAGCAGCACAGTATAAAAAGTCTGTGGCAAGGTATACAGATCAAATCCCAGAAAGAGTGATTAGCAAATAAGAGTGAATCTCCAGAAGTCTGAATCAAGTAGTCACTAAAAGGATTGAATACTGCTGAGGATGTTATGAAAAACATGAAAATATACTCTGATGAGATTGCTTACAATTTTCATATCTAATTACATGAGAAAGACTGCAAAAAAACCACAGAAAAAAATAGTCTTGTGTTTTTCACTGACACTTCTGCTACAGGTACTCATTACCATGAGAAGTGTAAAGCTGCATAAGAAGAAAAACAAGCTGTTGTGCAACTTCTCTGAAACTTTGAATTTATTTGACTGAGATCAGGAGTGCAAGTTAACCCTTGTATCAGAAACCAACCTACTACATTATAGTCTGCCTGCCTGACATTGCGTTTATTCTTGATGGTGAGGGTCTTTCATTGAAACAGAAATAGGGAACTTATTTTTACCCTGGGTATAACATCTCACCCTACAATAGTTGTATTGTGATTGAAATGAGTTTTTGACCTGGCAGAGTTTATAATGAACCAAATTTGAGCAGTTACAGCCCCAGGTCCCCTGAGCACCTTACACGGAGAAAGCAGAACGTGATGGAGACCAAGCAGCTGGCTGGGGACACACGGCTGGTGGAGTCCTTTGCACTTGCTCTTCATCAAACCTCAACAGAAGTTTACAGAAAGCAAGCAAGCAGTCCCTTCCCTACTCAGCACAGTATATTTGCATGAGGTAAAGAATTAGGTGGGTTCATTTTCCACTGTAATTGAGGAAAAACAGGATATCAGGATATACACTCTATTGTATATATGGTAGGCATAATGACATAATTGGAAAAGGGCCTCCATATTTCTCCTCCTTCCTGGAAATAAATTGCTGTAAAAATATAACCAAAGACAATAAAAGTATCAGTAGGAAAAAAAAGAAAGAAAGAAAGAAAGAAAGAAAGAAAGAAAGAAAGAAAGAAAGAAAGAAAGAAAGAAAGAAAGAGAAAGAAAGAAAGAAAGAAAGAAAGAAAGAAAGAAAGAAAGAAGGAAAAAGAAAGCTCTTTACTGATGACAGTAAAGCAAAGAAGCAGGCATGGATTTTTAATGTGGGGGGGGGAAGGAGAGAACAGGAGTAAAGTAGAGGGGAGCACACAGAAAGAAGACATTTCACTTGTCTGCTAGGAGAAAGATTCTTTTTCTAGAGATTAAAGGAATAATTTTATCTCCCACAATTTTTTTCTTAAGAAAAATGAAGTGGTAAAACCAACAGAACTTCTCCAGAAGCAGGCTTAATGGAAACTGAGGTGAAATCTCTGTGGGCTGCAATTCTTGTGTCCATTAGTGAAAAGGAGGAGGAAGAGTCAGCAATCCAGCATGCTGGAAAGGGAGGCAAGCCTGAGGGGTGGCACTTTGACAGCCATGGCCATGGAGCCTGGAACAAGCAGCCATGAATGGAGCTTAGATCCGGTGACCTCTGTGGTCAGGCCTTGTATCACAAGCTAAAGTGAGTCCACTAACAAAACCTGGTGACTTGTTTGCTGAAATTTTACTGAAAGCATTTTATAATTCAGCTAATGAGAAAGCTACATGCTCCATTCCAGTCTTGCCCAGGGAGGAAGTTTCTCTGCTCCAGAGTTCTCTTCAGAGATACTTGGGGGAACTCAAAGTATCACTACAGAACTGTTTGTCATCTATGGGGGTGCTTTGATTTTTTGTCCACTGTGATAGGTCTGTGTAAAATTCAGTGTGGTGCTCTCACTGAAACTATGCTTTCCTAATTTTTTCCCTACAAGGACTGCTACTTGTGTACCAAATCAGAGAGGGAATGTCACACTTCTCAGCTACTACTAGAAATCAGTTATTAGACATGAACAGTAGTTTGGGCTTAATTTACTTGGAACAAGTCATTTACAAAAATGTTTATCATCAATACAAAAAGAAGGCTGAATAATTCTAATGCACCTGACCACCTTAACTATTTCAAAGCTTCTAGCATACATTTAAATTTGTTATCTCCTCTGTTTCATATCCTTATGTTGGTTGACACACCTATATGTAATATTTAAGTCTTCTATCAATATCGTTTCTTATATTTTATGGGTTTTTTTATTCTATTCTTCAAAATTACCATTAATAAGCCTCCAAATGTTGGTACCACTGAAATTACCAAAAATATATTTATGACCTCCATCTCTTTAAGAGCAAATATAAAATTGAACTGGAAATTCTTTTAGTGTAAGCTGTTTTCAACTTCTAAATGAACAGGGAAGGGTTTGAAGAAGTATTTGAAGTGTTCTCTGAAATATCTCCTGACTTAAAACAAAGCCATATAACATCAGCCCTTAAACTTTACAAAAATATTCTTCTTTGCCAAGACACCACACGTGAAGCTCCAGGTGGGAAAAAATTAGGCTTACAAAAGAAGAAGAAAAAGATATTGGGTCTTCCAATAAAAATCAACATGGAACTGCTACTGTAGTTCCATTATGAAGACTCATAAAAACATTTCCAGTTGATCTCTAGTAGGTCTCATTTCCATAAGCAAAACCCCTCTTTATTTCTTCCACAGTTTCTTATAGGTCTTTAAGGAGCTATGAAAAGTCTCTTGCCAACAGGGAATTTCTTGCAGAAATAAAGTGTCTTAGCAAACTTTTTTTTATAGATTGGAAATCATATTAATGATTAAAAGCCTGATCCTTCAGAGCTGAGTGTTTGCAGTTTCCATTGGCTTCTATGTGAATGACAGATGCTGGCATCTTTTCATATCAGATATAATATCTGCATACCTCAAGTGGTAGATTATTGTACCAGGCTTGTCAGAAACCTTAGTGCTTTGCCATCTGAACCACACAACACAGCACAGGTTCTCATATTGAAACCCATGAGTTTCAAATTCAGGATTCAGGTCCTTAAGATAATGAGACAAACTTAAAATTCATTAGCTTTTTCAGTTTTTATGTGATTCATGACTTTTACTCTTTTTTTACATCAAGTTTCTTGCCTTTTAGGTTTTCTCTGCAGAAATCCAGGCTGGAAATGCACTTTTCTTTAGAACAGAATGGTTTACTTGCTGTCACCCGTCTCCTGCAGCTGGGGCTAAAGAAAGATGACAAACATTTAGTGTTGCACTACAGGCCTCTATGTGGCTAAATCATTGACCCTCTTGCAGGTCTGGTGCCGTGCTCCTGCCTTTCTGCCCCAGCACAGCCCTGTGCTTTCTCAACACTTAGCTGGGGACACAGAATCAGAGCAGAAAAAAAATCTGTGGGCGGCAGAGCTGCAGCTGCTGGAGGAGCTTATTTTATCTGTCAGCAACTGTACATGAACCCTCTCTACTGCAGGATAAAATCTGACAGAGAGGCATAAGTCCTGACAGAGAAAGTTTTATGTACATTAAAGTCCCCATCAACCTGTCAATGCATAAATGGCCATGTGCAATGTAAGTGATGATTAAAAGTGATCCAAAAGAAAGCATTTAAAAACCAAATGAACCAACCCACTGCACCAGATCTACACCAAAGCTTCTTGATAAGTTAAACTGTTTTTAAGTCAGAGATCAGCAACAAAAGGCCTGACTGCCAAAAGGCATTTTAGACATTCAGCAGATTTCCTATTAAAATGTAAGATAAGAAACCATCAAAATCTAAATGAAAAACACCCCAGTCAACTGTATAAAATTTCTTGAGAAATCAAGGAAAGTGTGTCCCATTTGTGGGACTGCTTCCAGGGCCTTCTCCCTCTCCTTCAGCTTTTGTGCTTTTGTGTTTATGGCAAAACCAGTTTAGAGTTGGAATGGCTACATTCAGCCTACAGCCCAATAGCGGCTCCTCTTGGGAAGATATTTATTATTCCTACTGCCTTTAATTGCCCGGTTAATCTGTGTAACCAAGTACTGTAATCCATGTAATCCCATGGCCCTTTAACTTGTCCTTTATTGACCAGACAGGTATTTGTTATGCTGCTGCTTGTGTTCTTCCTTCCACACAGGCTGTCAGCTCTTCACACATGAGGATTTCCCACCACACTCAGTGTTTGTACAGAGCCAGCATAACCAGCCTGGAGCTTCCAAGGGCTACCAGATAAAACAAACAAATACTCCTGAAGCCACCCTAGTGATTTGCTGAGGTTTATTTGCCTATTTATACCATTGAAGCTAGCAGAGGGCAAGGGAATGAGAAGAAAAATGGTATTTTGCTTAGAAAAAAAGCAAAAGAATAGAGAATCAAGTGCTGTGAGAAAACAGGGACCATTTATTTCATAGTGCTCTCAGACCTCTGGGTAGGCACCTCCTGGGGAGGTACCAGAAAAAGACTCTAGTTTTTTGAAGATGAAAATCAGCTTTATGTATTCCATAAGGCAATGACAATTAAGTCAGTCATATTTCCTCAGAATCCTTCCATCAATATGATACTGATTTAATTGTGTCACTCAAATAACATTGCAGTTGTGGGTCAAAAATGTAATCCTTCATTTTCCTGCATTTCCATACCACTGAGGTTAACAGATGTACCTACTCCAGTGATATGTCCATATGAATGTCTGCTCTAGACCTACACACAGAATAAATGATTGAGGATATTTGTCAAGCTGCCCCTGGGAGTGGCCTCATATTTTTTGGATAAGCTTCAGATAAAAGTCTGAACATCTGTATACTTATAAAAATCATCCAGAGCTCCTGGATGTCAAGTCTTTTCTCTCATTCATTTGGACTGAAATTGTCAGTGGGCACAGAAGTGTTGTAAAGTGAGGCGTAATCAGCCAGTGGACAGAAATAGGAATCAGATGTCTTTCAAATAAAACTTGCCTCTCCACCAGCAATCCTCCAGCGAATCTCCCACACCTGTGGATGACGGTTACGCTGCTGTTACTGCCATTCAGAACTTTTTTAATGCTGGATGTATTTTTTAAAAGACAGCTCTCACAGCTTATAAAGCAAGGTTTTGGCTTGGGCTAATGAAAAGCATTAGTGTACTGTGGGAGGTGCAGGGAGAGAAAGATTATAATTAAATCTCTCCACTCCTCTCCCGTCTCTGAGGGTTTGGATAAGAAACAGTTCTGCTGGGCAGCTGAATTTTAGCTAAATAAGATAGCTGGGGGAGGGAGCCTTCTTGGTGGTTTCATATATGCTTGCACATGTGGTAGGGCCAGGGAACATTTCTGATGAAAATAAAATTGTTCTGGGCTCAATCCAGTTGAAAATACCAGCAGCCTGCCGGGCCCTGCAACTTTCATAAGGTTGCAGATCCTGGCTCCTAGCAGGAAGCTTGGCCCAGCCACCATAGAAGGCCCAGCAAGCAAAACAATAGTTTTATGCCTGAAAATTGCACATCAAATTGGGAGAGGCAGGAGGACGTGCACCAACATGCTCCCTCTCTCCCAACACTGCCGAGGTTGGGCTCCTTCTTGTACCTTCAATCCCCCTTGCCCCACACCCTGTGAGCACAGCCAGGAGGTTACACAGGGGCCCAAAGCTTGAGGCAGTGGCTCCTCTGCTGACAAAAAAGGGCTGGTGGGCCTTGGTAGCTTGTAGACTATTGGTGATGACCAGTAATGGTCTGCTGTAGGGTGGACGTGGTTCTCCTCTCATCCTCCTGTGTGTTCCTTTTACTATCAGCCTCTCTTGAGTTTGATTTGACCTTGAAGAGCAAATGTTTGTTGAAATGATTTACGATTTACATTAATTTATAGGGCACCCTTTAAGTGCATCAGAAGTGTGTCTTTATAAGGAGTAAGTTTGAAACAATGTAGGTGCAACATGCCAAAAGAATACAGCTATTGAAAACAGAAGACTAAAAGACCCCAAACAACATTTTAAAACTTCAGAAGGAATTTGATATAAAACCTTCTTTTTTTTTGGAGTGTAGGGGGATGTTGGATTGCATGGCTTTGGATTGCCAGGAGATGTGTTTAATACACTCTTAGGCTGAGAATGGAGACTGAGCCTATGTTGGGCAAAAAAAAAGCTCATAAACTTGGTCAGATATTAGAGACATGGGCAACAAAAATGCTTTAAAGTTAAGGCTATAGAAGTAATTACAGCAGCTGTTTGGACCAGACTCAGCTCTGCATCATCTCAGTATTTGCATCTCATCAAATCACTGGTGGTCCAGAACTTCTCACATCATGACAAAATGGACTGTTCCAGGACCAGAAATAGGGGCAACATGTGCAGGGTCAGTTCAGCTTTCTGACATACAATCAACTGCAGCTCCAAAATTTTGCTCTAAGTTTCTACCAAAACACAACCTGATCCTGGCAACTCTGTACCTTCCTCAGGATTATACTGCTCTGGAGGAATAGAAAGGCCCATAGGCACACTGGAAATATTTTTTTTCAAAAAGGGTTGTTGGTTTGGGTTTTTTTTCCGAAAACACTCCTTACAAGGAATGTTCGCAAGCACAGAAAACATGGAATTTAATGAAAAATAATGTTGAAGTAAAACCAGGCTCTTAGTACCCCTTATCATCTCTTTAATCACTGATTAAGCCCTTGCACCCACAGCCATTTAATGTAATTTAAACCAGCAGTATTTAGTCCCCATCCAAAAAAGTACTTAAAAACATACATCAACCCTTCATTATCTGAAGACCTCTGCTGAAGCCACAGTGAGGACTGACACCCTGAGATGCTACATGCACACTTGCACACTGAACTGAAGCCTGCATTTTCCCTTTCCTGTATTTTCCCTATTTTTCCTGTGACCATGGAATTAACTTGCCTGCCACTCTTTTTTTTTCCCGCTCTAGAAAAGCTTACTCGAATATTTCAGCTGTGGTTGGAGAGCAGGCCTGATTCTATACTTGGGAAGTGACTGAAAATTTTGCTCTTGCTTTCAGTGTGTTCAGAATTAGGCCTTACCAAGCATCAGAAATCTAATAAGTATGTGTGTGGCCTGTGTTTTTAGAGTTTCTCAATATCTTGGACTACCAGATCACTCTCTTTTTAGAAGCATGGATTTGAAGAGAATGTAAATACCATTTATGTATGCACATACATACACACACTCACTTCATGCTTGTGTTTACATATAATAATATTACTATTTCACCAGAATTGTGCAAACCTGTTACCTGATCAAAGTACAAGCCAGTATTACTTTAATGATGGAAATCTTTGCTTTTCACTGCAGTTGTCTTTGTTGAATTAAACAAAGACAACACTTTTATCAGAAATGTACATGGACATGTAATCCAAATGACACGGAGCCCTGTTAAGCATGGAGAGATATTTTACTTTCAGTTATACCAATGTAACTGCTGCTCAAGATAAGAGACATCCCTCTGTTCTTAGACCAGGAATATGTACTTCTTTTGAGCAAAAGACATAAAAGACCTGTCAGACTTATGCTCCTCAGTGGGATTTATATCTCTGTAAGTAGGCCTGTTTGAGTCGAAGGTGTGTGTACATTCCTTATGGGAGCTTTTCTTCTTCCCCTAAGTGCAACAGATGGATGCAGATATAATTGCATTACGTATAAAAATATAACATGTTTTGCTTGCAAACATATGATAGAACACTAACACATCATTTTATGGGAGGATATTTGTGCATAATCTGATTCTTACATTATAACATGTTTCAATTACCGTATAATGCTCTCTCACTTTGAAGTGATAGTCAGCATAGAAAGATGATTCATGGGATGAGACAAGAGCCCTTTGCTCTTGCAAACACACTGAAAACAGGCTTGAGCTCTCAGAAGAAATGCACTGAATGGGTTTTGGTTGGGGGCTCACTGGTCTGCATAGCACTCCATAGGATTTTGGTAGCATCACTTGGGAAAGACCCAGGACCAAGGTCCCAGCAGTCCATAGCTCCCTGGAAGAACCATATTCCCTTAAGGCCACATTGCAGCTTGGCCCGTAATGGATAGGAGTTATGTACAATGTGTTCCCCATGTATAAATGGCGTCTCCACACCAGATCTTTGATGTGATCTCCAGGGAAGTGATGACTAATTTTAAATAAACACTGTGGGAAGGCCACATCTCTCTCCGTGTCTCATTCAGCTGCTGCTTTTTGCTGCGGTGCCAGTCTTCATGTGTTGCACTGGGAAACAACGTGTTATTCCAGATAGTCCTGTGAGGGCTCTGAGAGTCACTCTGCCTTGGGCCAGGGCAGCTGGCAGTATTTCAGACCACATAAAAGCTGCCACATGATGGAGTCAGGACCATTTGCAAAAAGCTGTGAGCGCAGTGCATTGGGACAAGGGTACAATATGAGCAGGGAGGGGTAATGTGACAAGGGAGGGGAGCAGTGAGACAGTGGGGACACCATGTGCCTGGTGTAAGTCTGGGGTAGGAGGTACACATCTGCACACAGAAGACAAGTCAGTAAAATCACAATGTCTCAGAAAGCCTCTTGGAATAGGCATGGTAGTCCTTGTTCTATGTATGTCTAGAAATGCATGTCACAGCATTAGTGATAGGCTTCCACACAGAAGCAAAAGGGGTTGCTTCTTCAATCATAAAAATAATTTCCTTATTGTAATGATGGTACACAATGACACTGTTCTCTCAGTATTTAGGTACTGAATTCCCGTTTTTTTGAAAGGACTTAAACTTGAGTGACCTGTGGACCCACCATCTATGTACTGAGCCCTCTTTGTTATTTGTGCTTTTTGGAGAGATTATGCTCTCATGATTTATATAAAGAGTGTGCCGTCTTAGAGGGGATTTCATATGACCCCATGATCCCATTATTTAAGTTCTAAGATCCTTCTTGTTAGAGGTTACTTTAACCACCATTTACACACTCAGCTCCACAGAATAGGGCTTTCCCCACCAGTGTCAATAAAGTTAGCTTTTGTTTGAGTGCTCTTCCTCTGCAACTAAACACACTTGAATGGCAACAGTCCTGTATTTTATAGCAGAGTCTCAGTCCGGCTGCATTCACCCATGCCAATGGCATGTTAAGCAAAATCCAAACCCGAGAGTGGACGTTGACTGTGGGTTGTGCAGCCATGACTGTGGCTGTGAGTCCCATCAGTCAGCACAAGAGGGCAAGGACAGAGCATGGAAAGGTGATGGCATACTAAATGACTGTGATTAACTCCTTAAATAATACATACTTGGGCAAACGCCCAAATCATTGCCACAGAGAACTGGCATGATGAAAAGAACTAACTTTGAAACTACAATGTCCTTGTCTTTTTATCTGAAGCATTTCACATTTGAGAACCATGTGCTTTGTGTGCAGCTATGCTGGTAGTATAAGACTAAAAGCTTTTGTTTCGCATGTCCAGGTAAAGGATGCTAAATAGAACTTTACAGAGAATAAACACTAGGACAGTTTTAATGATAAGTGGAGACAGGCTCTTGCAAGTTTCAGGAATCAGCAAGAAAAGTCAGGAAAAGCACAGTGAGGAATAATGGTTTTTAGAAGACAAGTCCTACGTGAACCAGAGTGTTTCAATGCCACAAACAAGAGGCAGAAGGAGAAAGGTAACTAGGTATAAAGGGACTATAGTGATAATATATAAGATGTGACAGGAAAAAGATGATGTAGACATGAATATGGCAATATGGAAAAGTAATACAGAAAGTAAAGGCACAGGGAAATAAATGGGTCTATTAAATACCTGTCTTCCCCTTGTAAAACTGTATAGGTGGATCATGAAAGGAAAAGAGGCCTATGATGAATTCCTATAGGACTTTCATAATTTAGAGATGGCAAAAATTCTTTTAAAGATGTAGTAGCCAGTGATGTTTGAAATAAATCATTCTGTGAGACACATCACAAACAGCGGAAGGAGCTAGGTGCTGCTCACATGAGTATTACAGAGCAATATACCTACAGAGGTCATTAAAAATCACCTGTTCCAGAGGAAGATATATCTGAGGTGACCTTTGGCATATTGGTCTTATATTTAGGAGATGCTTAATAGATTTTAGCATATCAGGATAATTTCAGATAACCTAGATGTTGGCTTTGTGCCAGGATTCATGAGGGCAAACAGGTAGCTATAAACAGAAGTAATGAGAGGTTCTCTTATCAGACAGAAATTTTAAGAAAAAAAATAGAGTAAATGAAGTGAAAATCATCAATAAAGAAAGCAGAATAGAAGTCTTTCCTAGTCAGTTTGCAATTCTATTCTTTAAAATGTTCTAGACTGACGACATAAAAAAACCCACAATAGATTGAAGAAATTACTTTAGTTGACCCCAACAGAAATATTTTATATGGTATTCAAGTATAAAATGTTCTTAAAATAAAGCTGAAGCAAATTTTGAAGTTAAACATTTTGGACTAAACAATTCAAATGCTTAGTTTTTAAAATGTCAACCCAATACTTTTTAGCTATTTGTTGGGTTCTCCTTGTACCCATACATATATGAAAACATGTGTTTTCATCTGTAATAATTTCAGAAATATAGCATTTTTTCAGAAAATGTATTGGTCTGTTTCAATTTGCATTTTGCAGTGGGAAAAGGGAAGTTTTAAAGAAACTTTTCACTCAACTGCACAAGGAAATAATATATGAGAAAATATTGCCAATCAGTAACCTTGAAAATACAGATACAGTTTTACATTTGTACATAACTACAAGAACACAGATGTTGGAACATTATGTACAGTTCTGGTCATCCTGTATTTATAAAAAGATTTTTAAAAACTGAAGAAGATGTAAAAAAAAGAGGCAGGAAAAATAATCCAGTGCTGGAAAAAAAAGTTCTGCACAGTGCAAGACCTAAAAATCTGATCAAAAAGAGGATGAATAAGTAACTTGAATGTGCCATACGTTCTTTCATCACAAGACATTCTGGGACTAAAGTGAAGAAAACTACAACTAAAAAAAATGTTTTGGAAAGCCAAAACAATTTATTGGCCCAAAAGTCTTCACTTCAATACTTGATGTCTCTATGGAATGCTGTGATTCAGAGAAACTCCAGGTAGAAAACATGATATGGAATTAATTTAATTTAAAACAAGCAAACAAACACACACACAAAACCCCCCCAAAACCAAACAAATCTGAACAAAATCATGGCCTATTTTATCCTGGGAAATCAATCCTGATGATCTCATAGCCTTTCTAGGCACATCTGTGTGACTTGCTGACTCTGTTTCTATGGATAACACTTTGTGGAGCAGACCCAAGTCTTCCTGCACATCCAATTTACCTTTCTTTTGGCAGAGCACTGAGAGGAGAGATAGTTGTGCAGCTATTGCCAAAGCTAACAAGAAGTGTATCTTACACAAGACAAAGCCCTGCTTGCAGAGAGATTTAAGCTGAAGTGATGTATATCTTCAGGCAAACAAAAAAGTCATAAACACACTGGAGCCATTCAGTCTTTGGTTCCTTACTGCTCTTGCATGGCATTAAATGGTGGTTGAATTCAGGGCTGCTATTGCTCTCCACATGCACATCTGTGCCTTCTCATTTCTAATGCTTCGTGGTATGGAGGAGATAGAAGTTCTCTAACATGCTTTTCCCCCTTCTATCATGATGCCATTATCCCTAAGACCTCATTTAAATTGGTATCTCTCAATTGATTCCCAAAGGTTTTATTTCAGTGTCTTTGAAATGTGTCTACAGTGGTTTGCTGTACCTAGAGCTCCCAGCCCAACTTGAGTTACTGTCTTCAGAGAGGCCAGAGCCTTCAAAAGGTTTTATTTCCCACCCCTATGTTTCCTAACTTGGAGTCTTGAACTGACAACACAGAAAACAATTTGGGGATCACATCTAAAATTATTTGGAATTTGACCCTCATAAATCCTTATCTGTTAGAGGGCTGGAATTTTCCTTTCCTAAGAAAGCAGACAAACCTCATTTCTTTTTAGAAGTCCAAATATCCTGGAAAGCTAATTGCAAAATAATGCTGACTGTACAGACACCTGTGCATAGGGCTCCATCCTGACTGTTGGCTAACATGAAAATTCAGATAATCAACACCATTAAAATCAATAGGAAAACTTGGTGTGAGAGTGTAAAGTTTGCAGGACCCAATCCTCTGCAGAGGTTCTTTCTTCCCAGAGATATCTTGTGCTTCACTAAGTAAAAAAAGGTCATCATATTTCAGAGTGAAATTTTGCAGGCCATTGATCTAGAATGTGAGCTAGTTCCTTTGGGTATTCCGGAAAATCAGAAACAACATATTTATTTAATTTAGAAAAATTACTTCCGTCCAAGACTGTTTCTCAAGAAACATTCATGACAGCCTGAAACTTGCAAACTGGCTACATATACGTGCCAGGCCTAGCATAAAGATAAATTGCTCAATACTTTGTGAAATCTTGCTGAACAAGAATTGCATATTGGATTGTAACAGATCTTAAAAGAGCTTCCAATGTCCTGGAAAAATAATCATAGTTTTAAAAGGCTAGTAAATCTTCACATAGTAGTTAGCAAATGTTTCAATAAACTGTAAAGGTTTCTTCTAACAACTTTCATACCTAGTCACTGAATGATTAACCATGTTGCTTTTTTTAAAGTTTACATTAAAATAATAAGAAATACACCAAAATAATAGAACATTGTGCTTCTTACGCCAATACGAAAAGCCAAGGGCATTGAAAATTAAAGATGACATCTCCAATCTAGATTTTGATGCTAGATAAGTAATTTTCATGCTTCTGGACTCTCTTGGTCCCCTGAGCAAACTGGATGAAACCATTCTCCCAAAAGCTGAGAGTACACCTGACCTAAATTCTTTCAGATTATAAACTTAGAGAGCAGAAACCCAGGTTGGCTTAGTTATTGAATTTGTTTGTGTTGTTACAGATGGCATGGTACATTTTGCAGAAATAACTGCTGAAATAACTTAAGTGAATTATGAGCAAAGTGTTAGTCTGAAAAGAAAAAAAGAGGGTTTGATTGTGTTACTGCCTGGTTTAAAGGAGTTTAAAATTTCTCTCCTATGCTGCATTATTTTCTCCTTTATGTTTTGAAGTATATCCCAAACTTGAAATTTAATAAAGGTTGGGGGTTTTTTTCCTCTAAAAAATATAAATCTTTTGTAATAAAAGCCTCTGAATGTTGGGATATGTTTTTCTCCTGAAAAACGTAAGGATACAACATGCAGAAAATACTCAGGTGGAAACAAAATTTTGCAAATAGTCAAAAAACTCACTTCCTACTTCCCTAGAAACATAAGATTAAGGGTTCATTTTGCCCTGAACCAGACATCCTGTACCAAACATCAAAGAACAAACAAATAGCAATTCTTCACCAGAATACTGCCTATGAGTCATGCCTCAGAGTCTTTCTGGGCTGGGGTTGGTGTCTTTGTATGTAGGAGCACCCATAAAATTTGTCCCCCAAACTTTTATTGTCATGCTGTGGGAAGGACATCCTCAGCTTAAACACACGTGAAAGAGCTTCCCTGTGCTTGCCCTCAGCCCGACATCTGCTAGATGTTCTTGTGCTGTGTGAAAGAAAGGGTTGTGTTCACCTTCCCACCTCTGCCATTCAGCATTTCAATTCAAAGCTCTGAGGTCTTTGTGGTGTAGATCAGAATGGAATAATTTATGGACAGTTCAATAAAACTAAAATAAAATGTTATATTTACAATTAAGTGCCAAACTTTCAGTGAGATTCTTGTGAAACATTTCCATTTTATAAAATCAGGGCAACCTTTTTTGACAAAAAACCTGTCTTCTGGAAAATTTTCAAGCTTCTCTGAGTGTTATGCTATGTTTTTGGCTCAAGAAGCTCAGTAAGGGCTCTTTATTTTTATTTTAATACAAGGTGTCAAAATTAATTATCAGAAATTTCACTGATATAAAGGAAAATATTTGGGCCAGGGCATTCATTGTTATAAGGACTATTACCAGAATTTTCATGCTGCAGCCATAACCACATATTCATGTAGACTAACTAAATAAAATACAGATTTCAAGCAAGCAAGAGTAGAATTTTTGGCTAATACACACAAGGCAATATCTTTTGTGAAGTTTGACTTTTATCAGTTCATGTTGTTCAGCCTTGACTACAGGTATTTTGTACACTTAACAGGCTGCTCATTTAAAGAACTTGACTCAGAAATCAGGGAGGCCAGAGGCCTGCCAGGGATTTTGCCGTCCCTCCTATGGAGCAGTCTCAAGAAAGAAATGACAAAAAGGCAATTTCGTGTTTGGTATCTGTATCCTGCCTAAGCCACACTTCAGCTGCCTAGCTCCTCCAGAAGACTCTCGGTTGCTCAGACATGTTTTCCCCTTCATAAATCTGTGCTGACTACTCTAAGTCTCGAACTTGTCCTTAATATGTTTGGAAATGGTTTTGTTCTATCACTTTCCTAATGATTGGGTTGAGACTGACTGGCTTATAGTTCCCTGGATCCTCCTGCATGTCATTCTTGAAGATGAGTGAAATTTATTTTCCTCCAGTCCTAAGGAGTCTCCTGTGATGACCATGAGTTTTTCAAGACCATCAGGAACAGCCTCACAATGGCAACCACAGTTCCTCCTCATTCACAGTGGAGCTTGCCAGGACCCATGGACATGGGTACATTTGGTTTGTTTAAATATTCCCTAACCTGGTCCTTCTCCACCAAGGGAAGTTCTACCTTGCTCCCACCTTTTCCACCAGTTTCAGGGACCTGGGATTCCTGAAGGTATACCTTGCCAGTAAAGAAAAGGAAGAGAGATTTGAGTACCTTGGTCTTTTTCCATGTCCTTTGTCACCTGTTCTCCAGCCCTATTCAGCAGTGGGCCCATATTTTCCCTGGTCTTCCTTTTACTGCTGATAGGTAGTACCTATGGAAGCTCTTCCTCATCACCCTTTGGGTAGGCTCTGGCTTTCCCAACCCTGGTGCTGCATGCTTAGGCAGAATCACCGTGTTCCTCCTAGGTCATCTCTCTCTGCTTCTACTTTTTTCCAAGCTTCTTTTAAAAAGTATCAGAAAACATTCTAGAGAGGGAAGAATAAGCCTGACAAACTTAGGGTAACTCGCGTTGCTGAAGAGGCACATGGACCACATTTCCTGAGTGTTGATGGCTTCTGTCATGTACCATGTTGTCCAGCTGAGCAGTGTCAAAGACATAAAAAAACCAAAGCCTGATTTTAGCCCAGAAGCATCATTCAAAGATGTCTCTATATGCAGGCTTGGAGACTGCAAAGGCTCCAAGGCTTCACTAAAATAATGGCTTGAACTGAAAGAATAAATGTGTGATATGTCAAACACAAGATCACAAAACCTTGGAATCTTTTAGACGGACATAGGTTGGGAAATATGGAATATTCCTGAAAGGTTTGGCATTAAAAGTGACACCCATTATTGTGACTTTTGCCCGTGAATATGGCAAGAATTGTTCATAACACATATTGTTAGGCATGTAAGCTATTCAGCAGGAAAATTGAACTTTTTGTTTTTCTTCTTGGAAAAAGGGAATTCCATATGGGAATACTGAATATTCGTTTATTCTCATTGAAGATGCTGGATAAAGAAGGAATGTAAAGATGATAAACTGAAAATTTTTTTTCACTTAATTTTTTTAAAAAATAAATCCTTGTTCCAGTGCATTCCAAGTTAATTCTTTTTCAGGAATATTCAGAGGGAGACAGTGTGCTTAACACACACTGAAATAGTTTGATTTCTTGAAGCACAAACCTTGGAGGGTGTAGACACTGCTTAAATCTCTTTATCAGAGTCTGGGGCCAGGGCTTGGGCCGAGTACCTGAACCCCCATAAAGGCAGCTGCACCAAGAGGTGCTTCTGCAGGAGTTGTCCCCTTTCTCTTTGGAGGAAACCTTGGTCTGGAGCTTCTGAACAGGAGTTTTTCTGGAAAGATCTAGTTGTAATGAAGATTTTCTTGTTTCAGCAAATAGTCATTTTCCAATTTAAAACATGTGCTGTGAACTAAATTTCCTGCCTTGCTCCAAGGCTGGATGTCTTCAAAGTCTGGAGATGTTCAGGAAGGTGGAAAATGCTTCCCACAAGGGGCAGAGGGCCCATTGTCTCACGTGACTACACAGCAAACACAGGAGATGCAGCAACAGGAATGAGTCCATGCCAGGGTTTTTTTGTGGTCATCCAGAACTGACCAGAGTTTGTTGTTGAATGCAGCAGCTTGATTTGGGGAAGACTGTTAGTCTCTTTAGGTTGTTGTCCTGTCCTGAAGGCTTGGGGAAACTAAGGACAGGAATGTGCAAGCCTGGTGAAACTTCTCCAGAAAACTGGTTATCTATCCAAAGGATTAAGTGAAAGTTGACTTTTCTGCAAAAGTCCAGGTCTGGACATGTGCATGCTGATGGAATAGCAAATTCCTGTTTTTCAGTTACATCCAGAAAGAGAAATGTTTTCCGTTTGCTGCCTCTCCTCCCACGTGCCCAGTGTTGGATAAGTCTTACTCAGTTTAGCCTGAGAGTTGGAGGGTTGGGGAATAAGAGGAGTTTCATGGACAAAAAGAAAGAGACAGGAGTATGAGGAGAAAGGGGGAACGAGGGGGAGGAGGAGGTAAGAGTCCTGGCACAAATATATATTCAAACTTGCAAAACTAGACCTTGTAAGACTATAAACCTTGTGCAATGAAAGAGCCAGTTCTGATACGGTTATTTCTGCTGTCTGTGAAGCTAGGAGGTTAAAACAAGGAAATTATAATTCTAAGCAGAAAATGCGGAGGCTGTCCAGGCACTGGTACACCCACACATATGGGGTAGCTGGCCTGGGCCCATGGCTGAGCCAGAACCCTGGCCAACTTTCCTTTTTTTTTCCCTTCTTGCAAGAAAAAGCACGAGGTTAAGCTGACCGGGGGAAAGCAAAGCTACCACAGCCTTTTGTGGCCAGTAAAGCTGAGTACAGACTGTCATTGTCAGGCTGTGTAACACAGTCCACTTTTGTTGTTTACTTGCAGCAGGGGGTGAAAGGAACTGCTCTAAGTTATGCTTGGTGATGAGGAGCCCAGAGAAGGGCTGTCATGGGAGGAGGCTCTGCTGTCTTCCCGAACTTTCACTTTTGATTTTCAGCTGAGCTGGAAACACGATTCTATTTTGTTATTTTCTTTTAGTGCCTGGACCTGAGGCGAGATAACGCTGAGGCGAGGACCTCAGCTGGGATAAATCAGCTCCGCTTCCCTGTGACCAAGGGAGGTAGGAGGATGCACAGTGGTTCCGGATGCGACCCACCTTGTTTAGAGACCGCTTCTTTTCCCTGGTAAAATTGAGAACACCATATTAATGTGCTCAATCATGAGGTACATGAACATTTTTCAAAAGCACAACTTCCTAATGACCCAGAGTGCCTTTAAATAAAGAACTGCTATTGGACCTCGGCAGTGTGAAAGGAGCAGTTGAAATCCTTGTCTTGCCCAGCTGTTAAACCTGTATTTGATTTCTGAAAAACCTATAGAGTAAAAGGGTTAAAGGAGACCATACAAGAAGTAGAAGAAATAAATTGAATGCACATGTGCAATCATTATTCATACTAACGTTCCTTGTATTACTTCATAACACAGCTGTATACACAAAAAACCCAGTCCAGTTTGGTTTCTTCCTATTTGAATCTTATTAATTTCTGTTTAATGGAACACAAATGTTTGCGCTCTTCATTTTGACGAATGCAGCCTCGTGGTGTATTTGTTAAGCAATATTAGATGGTTGTGTCCATCTAATACAAATGTCTCTGGGCCTTTCATGGCTCCTGACAGGACATCTTTTGAGCATGACAGTTGCCATGGGGACGGGTGCAATGCCTATTTGGAAGGAAAATTGGGAGCAATGCTCATTACGTCAAAAACTACATCGGGGAGGGAGGGAAGGAGAATGTTTGCTTCTTGTGCTGACACTTAGCCGCTTGTTTTACCCGCCACCCACACACTTCCATCAAACAATATCTCTTTCAAACACAGAAGTCAAAGTTTGCATCTCCTATCGTTCCAGCTGGAACAGGCGAGGGCTGTGTGAAATGAATATCATCGTGCTCAGGGCCGGGGCACTGCCTGGCTGGCTCTATCTGTCACTTCATAACACAGCAACACTGAGCCCTCTCAGTTTTCCCCTCCTCCCGCCCTTGGCCAAACGCTTTGCAGAGCTCCCTGGGGCACGTCGGGGACACAGGGTAGTGTGGGGAGGGGGCAGCTGGGGAAGTGTAACCAGTTTACTCAAAACCATCAGATTTATTGTGGGTTTACTCTGGCAAGAGAAGGATCAGTGTCTGTGTCTGTATCATAATTTCTATAGATATGGAAGGTGGCAATAAAAAACACAAAGATCTTCATATCTTCCCATTCCCCTGGGACATTGTGAGAAGTCAAAGGAAAAAAAACTCCTTTTTGTACAAAAGGGTCCAGAGCTTGCTCTTTCCATGTATTCCTTAAGTCTGCACATTTCTTCCATTAGAAATTAACCATTGCTATATTTTTCACCGACTCGTTCTGTTGACTTAGACTTTCAAAAGAACCATAAACCCAGGCTGAGAAAACCCCCAAACCCCACAAAAACTGGATAGCAGCCAAAGAGTTGAAGGGAGAGACGAGGCAGACTCGCCACGAGGCCCGGGTTTGAACGGGGGGGGGGTTGCAAAGTGCTCAAATGTCTGACTTAGGGTGCTGGGGTAATAGAAAAAAATCTTCCTAGTGAAATACAGGAGGTGGCTGCAGCACCTTGCTGATACCTGTGAGGGCCACCCTGAATTGTCAGGGTGGGATGGATGCTTCATCCCTGAGGTACCTGCATCCTGAAGAATTTGTCTTAAGGTCCTGCTTTGCTTTCTGTGTTTTACAGGGACCAGGTGTTCATGGCAGCACCAAGGGGGTTGCATTTCCCCTGCCCTCGGGATCATACAGGTGATCCAGAGTCTGTTTAGTCCATATGTGAGACTACTTGGAAGTACAACAACTTCCCCAGCATCTGGCTGAATACAAATTATCTCTCATGTGGAGCAGGGACAGGATGGTGGAGTTGGCCTCTACTTTGCAGGGGCTCTGTGTGTGTGTGTGTGTGTGTGTGTGTGTGTGTTTGTGTGACTTTGGGGTTTTTTGGTGCTGTCAGAGCACTTCTCTGTTCTCCTCACTATAAGATTGCAAACATGAAATGTGATGCAGAGAAAGAGGCAGCTTTGACACACTCGGAAGTTTCCTGGCCATCATCAGTCTGTGGGAGTTCNATTTGAACTTTCTCTACTCCTGCACACCTGCTACCACTTGAACTGCTTGACTAACATCACATCATCTCACAACAGCGGCAGCAGCAGCAGCAGNCTTTGGGGTTTTTTGGTGCTGTCAGAGCACTTCTCTGTTCTCCTCACTATAAGATTGCAAACATGAAATGTGATGCAGAGAAAGAGGCAGCTTTGACACACTCGGAAGTTTCCTGGCCATCATCAGTCTGTGGGAGTTCTCACTGGGGACTCCGCACCAGAGAGGCTCCTCAACTGGCTCCCTAACTGCAGGCAGCAATTAATTTCTAAGGTTCTATTTACATAAAAAAGCCCAAACCAACCAAATCTCAGCNGCAGCAGATGTTATCTCGTCTGGGGAGAGAGGTTTTCAGGTCTGAATGCCAGAGTTGCTGTGGGATCTCAGGCATTTCCCATGGAATCACAGCCCCCAGGAGTCATAAACCTGATTTTGCATAGGGATGACAGTGGGAGTCCCAGGTAGCGCCTGGACCTTGGTACTCTCCTCTCTCCCCTCCTTATCTTTTTGTGGCATTCCCTAAAGCCAGGAGGCCACATCTGAAAGGAGCAGGGGACTGCCTCTCCCTCATCTTCCCCACTGGATCACCACTTTTGGAAGGCTCATTTAGCACCATTAGAGGACTCTTTCTCTTCATTAGGGTGACATGTGTGAAGGTCCATCTTCTCTTAGCTTTCCTGCACAACCAGGTGCTACCCTCCAGATAAGAAATGACAGATTTTTCTAGTAGATAACTTTGTCTAAATACTGATGTGTTTTATATGGGTTCATTGTCTGCTACATCAAAATCTGTATTCAATTCAATATTTATTCTTATAAAATAATGATATACATGCATATTTTCTCTCTAAAACAGTTTTCCTCTCAGTAGATACAGCTTAAAAAACTATAACACATGAAAAAGTAGCACTGCAGCAAGTTTCAGAGCTAACTTGTGGTATGTGTTTGCCTATGGCAAACATGAGGCACTTGAATTAATTTAGCCATCCCTGCCTAGTCACAGCTTCCATCACCATAATTTATCCGGCCCTCTGATCATTTTGTTTTGTTCAAACTTTAGACCCAATTCTTTCCCCAGATTTATGCATGCAGTGACATGCACATGTCTCTAAGGTTTAGCAGGAACTATGAGTATGTCTCTGAAGGAAGAGCAGGAAAAGCTCTAGATCAAAAGTCTGTGTGTTTTCACAAAACTTGCAAACTACTTTGCGGAAGGGAATTCAATAATACACCAGTGTGAATTTATTCTCGGTCTTTCTTTTTGTATTGTCTGAAGGCATCATTTTCATAAAAATCTAAACCTAGTTGTAAAAACCTAGATTTTCATAATATCTGATGTAAGTTACCAGTTAATCACTTTTACAACAAAAATAATATTTTCAGAGCTTTTAGAATTTCTTTATTAAATTTTGAAGGAATTTAATGTTTAAGTTTTAATTTTTTTATTTTTACACAACGTCCTGGAATTTATGCCAGCGTCAAAATCAAAGCAGGAGACATTTTGAAATAGAAAAGAAGATAAAAATTTAAACTTGCTAAATGACACTTGCTTCTCTTGCCTCTGTGATTTTTAAAAATAATTTAAATAAGAGCATTTCAGAGAAGTAGTTGCATGCTGTTATTAATTACATATTGTATAATATAGTAAAATAAGTAGAATAAGTAATTAAAACCACATTACATTCACTAAAAGAAAATAAATTAAAAAAAAATCTGAAATGAACTTTTTTTCAAATCATTAGACGTTTCCAGTTTCCACTTCACAGAAAATTTCAGCTGTATTTAGTGATGTTTTAAGCCTCTGACAGTCTCAATACATGTTAATAACCTAGGAGCAGGAAAATATATGTAATTTCAAAAGACTAGTATTACAATTCATTCTGCTCTCTTACACTGATTTTATTAAGCAGGGAATAAACAGTGGCCTAAGTGTTTACTGGAAAGAAACTCTGCTTTCCAAACACTTGAAGTAACTGCTTTTTGTTCTATGGCAACCAGGTTTTGAAATAAATCTGTTTTGTTTTTCCCTGGTATGAACCTACCACACACTTTTGCTTTCTCCTGCTTGCAGTAGTTCACAATGCTGCACTTCGCAGGCAGGGACCCAAAATCAGCCCTGGCACAAATAGCCCCTGATACCCAGGCTGGCCTACAGCTGCCTTTAGACATGTGTCTACTGCTCTGCCCAGTGTCCAGCCTTCCATGGAGCTGCTCTGCTTAGGAGTAATTTGATTTAACAGAGGGGATGAGTGAACAACTCCCTTGGCCTTTATTGGAAAATGAAAACCACATCCCCAGCAAAAAAATTCATCTTAGACATTACACAGTCTTTAATGGTGCTGTGCCATGAGGTGCTCACCCAAGCATCCTCTCTCCTGGTCTGTATTGTATTTTACATATTCAGACGGTGTTCTGAGCACAGCATATCCCTTGGCACTGTGAGGACAAGGATATCTCCACAGCCACATCATGGTACTCTGAGGACAGATTGCTCCTATCTGTTGAAAACAGCACTATTTCTACCATCAGAATGAAAAAAACCTATTTGTAGGGAGTTGGATATCCTTTTTTATTTACAGACAGGGAATTCTTCCATATTTGAGTTTGCTTAGCAATACTATAATTGTTCAGAGAAACAGCTTCCCTTGAGCCACCAGCATCAAGAAAGCAAACAGGCTTATTCTGTTCCAGTCACCTCTATCTTTCTTTCCAAACTCAGTGAGCAGTCCTTGTGGCCAGGCTGAGGGATGGAAAATCCCACTGTGGGTCTTGATCTCTCAAAAAGAAAAGAGTAATTGAGGGAAAAGTAAGAGAGATTCAGATCTAAGAAATACTACAAGATAACAAATGTTTGCTTTCTTGGAGTTTTCTGGTCTTGCTGAAGGCAGTAGCCCCATAAAAATCTAGTCAGCTGAAAGGTTTGTTATGTAAGTGCAGAGGTTACCTTTAGATTTCCTCTCCTTGCTGATGCAGAAATAGCCTGGATGACAAAGAACATGAATGTCTGGTACAGCTCAAGTGCATTTGTGCCAAAACTCCTACAATGTGCTCCTGCTGTCATGGCTGCTTGCTTTGTCACGCTCATTTAAAATAAAATCACTGGCTGGTGATTAACACATGCGCACACACAAAAACAAACAAACAAAACACCCCCCAGAAAAGAAAGCTAGTGTCTGATATGTTTGCTGGGTCTGCATCACTGGTACATGTAAAAGACCATTGTTTCAGCTGGGAAGATTGCCATCAAAGACCAAGAGCTAGGGTTGCATCCAGACCACAGCACAAGTTGTCCAGCTAACCACAAAATACCATTATCCAGATATCCTTGAGGAAAGAACTAAGGGAAGATGTGTCTGGACATAATACATCTGTGAAGTTTCCCTTTCCTGAGTCAAATGCCTGAATCACTTAAGCAGGATGATGCTCTTGGCATGCCCTTGGAATAGTCTCTCCCTGGACTGGTGACTTTCCCTTCTTCTGCAGTTCTCTCCTCCAACACCAGCATTATTAAGTGTAATCAGCTTCATTTTCCTTAACTGAAGCTTAGATTTATGCAGCTTTATGCATTCTGCTGCTTCAGTCTGCGTTCTGGCCCACATGCCATTTGTACCAATGTTGGCCTTCCCAGTTAAAAGTTGTTCAATCCTTTAATGCATTGCAAGCCTGAGGCCGCTGTCCCAGCTACCTGCTACTGAGGTAGTTCGGAGTAAATCAGCTCCTCTCTCCGTTCTAGGAAATGAGAATAACAATGGCATCATATTGCTTATAATTCCCTTTTTCCTTTTGCACTATCCACATCCTTGCTTTTTAAACTGCTCTCTTCTTTCCCCCTCCTCCTTGACATGTGTCCTTCAAGAATCCAGAGCCCTCTCTCTTGCCCAAGGTGAGGTTCCCATGCATGTTCTTACAGCCACACAGGGATTCAATTTGCTTCTCTTTGACTAACACCTGAATTCAGGCCCTAAAATCAGAAACCACTCAAAACAGCAGGAAGCAATTCCTGCTTCGTGTTTTCTGAGGGCTACATCCTTGGCTTTGCAACCCCAATAGTCCAACAAACCTCATACTGTATCTTTACAGGGTTTCACAGGGTTCATACTTCTTAACAAGGACCATCTGTGTTGCTTCACTCGACATACACACCCTTCCTAGATTTTCTCCCATCCTCTCTGCTGTGACTGAATATTTCAGTATTTCTCCACAAATAAAATGGCATGGAATTTCTATCTTCCTGACAAAGAAGGAAGAAATCAATTTTTATACAATTTCTCATCCAAAAAGTGATGGAGGGAAAAGTTCTAGGGAAAACAATGAGGACAAAAAGCAGAGTTTATTCCTGACCTTAGCCCCACAGGATGAATTCCCTTTCCTTTTGTTCTAGTCAGGCATGTACATAATTCTTGTACTTATCACTGATTTTGCTTCTCTGCTCATGCTCCTCAACCCATGTGGCCCAAAAACCCCCACCAATGATACAGATACTAGCAGCAACCTCAAGTTTGATTCCTCCCATGTTCTATAATAAGCAGGTACTTTGCATGGGAAAACATTTCTATATCAAGTTCTTAGTTCTTCATTCTCTGAAGAGGAATGTTCTATAGTTACTGAAGAAGCTTGTGCCATATGGTCCCACCTACATGTTCTTCCTTCCAGTTTTCACAGTATATTTTGCGCTATTTAGCCACTTTTTTTTGTTTTGCTGTTGATATACCCACGGTGATCCAATAACAACTCGTTTCCTGCCGTTCAGCTGTAGAATTGTGACACCAACCATTCTGTGCCTGTATGTGATTGAGTCTAATAGATGGATGGTAATTTTTCCAGAAATTGTTCCTTCCAGTTACATCCTCTCTCTGATCTCCCATTATTAATCGTGTTAGCAGTGTTCTTGCAGCAACAGCCAGAGGCTTTGGCCTCTAGCTACATGAAGCATTGAAATACATTTTTTTTCCTTTTCTTTTTCACAATCTATTAAGGTCACAGCAAGATCTGCTTTACTTTCTCATCTGGTCTCCCCTTTATTAAATGCAAATATGTTTTTATGTTGCTAAGTGGGAATGTTGTTAAGTGGAAAAGACAAGTCTGCAAAATTAAAAGAGTGCCAAATGCCCTGTGCAGAATTAATTTGCCTGTCCCTGCCCCCATCTGCCAGTGCCTACAATAGCTCAATGCTTTTTTCCATCATAGTCAGAGAAGGCAGAAACTAAGAAAAAAAGCACAAAGCAATGACAGGAAAATAGGAAAATGGAATTAAAAAAATCAAAAATGGGGAAAAATAATTGAAGTCATCATCAACAACCAGACAAAAAACTCAATGAGCTACAACTCTGTTATCCAGCTGAGGGTCATGTCCTGAAATATCTATGGAACATCCTGAAAATTTCCTGAGCTATTAGAAATTTAAACTATTTAGTCTTCAGTCCTTATTAAAGAAAAGATTAATCACAGCAGAATGTTTTATATTATACCTGCTGTGTGAGGATCACTCCATAATTCATAAAGTCCAAAATCATGGCTCCTCTGAAACAAACATTATTTCTATCGTATGGAAAAATGCTTTTAGATGTGCAGAAAGTCACACTATTTTAAAATAATTTTTATACTGTAAGTTATACCATAATTATAAGTGGAAATAAATTTAATTAAAAGGATATAAAGTATTTTCTATAGTTTCCCATGTTAGTCCTCAATTTCTCCTAATTTCTGTTCTTTTATTTTGTTTGTTATGTGTTACAGATACAAATTTAAAAGTATGTAAAAAGTAACACAGAATTTGTGAATCTGTCACTTACTCTATAGCATATAAATTCGGTATCTTTGGCATTAAAAGGTTAACTGTGAAGTTATCTCTTAAATGTTTCCTTATCTTAGGAAATCATCTACTGGGTTTTAGGTTTAGGGGAAGAAAACCAGTAAACCAACCAACCAGACAAAAAACCTCACCAACAACAAAACTTCATTTCTTTTACTTTTTAAAGAATAAAGTCTTTGAGATGTATACATCATTAAGATGGGACACAAACAATGACTATCAGACTTTTGCAAGACTATTTCCAAAGTGAAAGACACTGTTTTACTGGCATGACTATGATTAAGAAATTAATCAAAACTTGGTTAGAAAAGTAATAGAGGATTCCTTGGCCCTGTTTAGTTGTTGTTGTTGTTTTGGTTTTTTTTAAATATAGGCAAAAAACTAGGTTAAATTGGGCCACTTAAATGATGGGTTCAGTCCTGAAAATACTTGTAGGAAAACCCAGCTTTTCAAATCTGAGCAGCCTCCACCAAGTCTAGAGGAAATATTCCCATGTGTAAAATTTACTCAGATTTGTAGCACCAGGACTTAAATTAGGAAACAGTGCTGCAGGCCTGCTTGGGGGAACAAAATAGAACAGCTGCACCTAATATGTGTCATTATTATTACTGGTTTAATCTGTCCCCTGTGTAAATAAAATTATGCCAAAATGGCATTTGCCTAAACTGAACTTGAGAAACAATTAACAAATGGAGTTCCAAAGCCTAACAGAGGCTGGAGGACCCTCTGCCACTGATGACACACATGGCTGTGTGCAGGGACATGTGGAGATGTGCAAAGCCAGGGACAGGGGGTGTCCACCTGATGCAAAGCCATGTCTCCTTCTGTATCCCTGACTTTGCAGTGGGGCAGGCTCTTGCACAAGGATGGGCTTTTTTGGTGGTAGACTCCTTCTCCCTGTGTGTTCTCTCAAAGCCCAGGAGTCTGGCACTGAGCACACGTGGCTTCTTTTAGATGTCTTTCTCCATAAACACATAGGATTTAAGGATATTTCCAGGAGATCTGTGTGGATCAGTGGTCACTCAGATCATGGACCACATGGAGCTGGAGGGAGTGAGGGAAAATTGCAGACTGTACAGACTGAGTGCAAGAAAAGGCACGCTGTAAAAAGAAACATTGAGAACTCTTCCCCAGGAGGCTGCTGAATGAGTGAAGCCTGCTCAGGAGCTGCTTTGACTTGCACGCAGTCCAGCAGAAGTTTTATGTGAGCACTTACCACAGCAGCTTCAGCAGCCCACACCAATCCAGAGAGAACCTTGGAGATGCAGGGAACCAAAGGTACTCACAGGCTGAGGACGTGGGCTCTTGAACATCCCGAAAAGGGGACGCTCTTAGCAAAAAGATAAGTTGGACATGTGAGCCTGTCAGCACATCCCATATAGAATCACTTTGTTATGACTCTCACACCATTTAGAAAGTTGCAAAGAGGTATCATTGCATGTGGAGAGTCTTCCTCTGTGCAGCTGGGCCACCAGGAATGCATTCAGGTCTTGTTGGGTATATTCAGTGAGAATATACTGGTGTTTGGCTTTTGGGAAAAAAAGAGAAAATGGGTCCATGCCAAGTGGGAGAGGCAAAGGGAGGAATTCAGACCTCAGAAAGGTTCTCCAACAGCAGAATCTCCATCGGAAAGGAGGAAACATGGAATAAATATCAAAATACACTATAATCTTTTATTTCCAGATACAACAAATCAAGTCTTAATTAAAGTGTTAATAACAATTTCTCAGGGACCCCATGTAATTAAGGACACCTTTAAAAAGCAGAAATGAAAGTACAGCACATGGCTTGTATTGAGAAATTGTCTCAGCAAGACAGAAAGAAGCAAATACAAATTAATTCTGGAATAGTTAGAAGTACTGTGGTGGCAGGTGTGAGCCCCTCTTCTCCACCCCAGTACTGTCCAACACAGTGTTGTACACTGGGGGCTGCACAGTCCTCTCTGTCCAGACCTCTGCCTGACCATGTGGAGCATCAGGTCCTTCTGGGGCAGCATCAGTTGTAAGAAATAAGTGTCATTTCCAGCCTTGCTTTTCTTGGACTTTGCACAGGTGTGAGGTGGGGAATGGAGAATGTTCTGAGGGGCTATAAGAAGGAAGTAATCCTGGGCATTTCTGACTAAACTGAGTGGTGTGCTGCCCACAACTGCAGGGGTGTTCACAATCCAGATACCCCCATCTCATCCCATGTTCTTCAAAATACTTGTGAAAAGATTCAAGTGGGTCTTGAAGGACACAAGAAGATGGCACTGGCCATCTGGAGATCTCTGGATTTCACCCAGACCCTTGGCTTGGACAGCTTTGGTGGTGTAAGGATATCTGCATGGTGGTGTACCATGGTGGAATGTCTACATTCGTTATGTATAAACATCCACATGAGAGAGATGGTAAAGAGCATGTCCAGTGCAGTGTCTGGGATGGTCAGCAAAGATTAGTTTCCTCTTTTCTGGCATCTCTGCTGCTGGGACTGTTTGCAAGCACAGCAGCATTGCTTTACAGGTGGTATCAGAGCTGTAAAGAGGCTGGGCAAAGGGCTACTCCCTCTTTCCATCTGTCTTGCTGAATGCCTCTCTGCTAAACTGGACCAAGCAGGGCCCTGTTGTCTTGGGCTCTTGAACAACTTCTCAGAGTTCTCACCTACGAAGCCAGCTCTGTCTATAACTGTTTTCTTCTTCTATGCACAACAGGGCTCTGAAAGACCAGCTCCTAAGACCTTGTTTGTAGCAGCAGACCTTGGGATCAGATTCAGCCAGCCTTCCACAGACAGTTGGTGTTACACAGTTGGTGCTACACAGTTCAGTTATTTCATCAGCTGCTTTGGTGGGAATGAGGGTCATTTCAGTCCTCATTGATTGGGGCTGCTGGGACATGGCTACCTACTATAGACACGGGAGGGATGCAGCCATGATGGCCAATTTTTAAAGGAAGTTTTCATGTAACTGTTATGTAAGCATGGGTTGATTATCCTTTCCAACTTGTTAAATTTATACATGATATTCACTGCTGTCATCTTTATGGCACAGGGCTTTAAGGCTGTGACTGTGAATAGTGTTACACATTGTACATTTTTTTTGTTTTCCAGAATGACTGGAATGACTCGATGTGTATTTTTATGCAGTTCTCATAGATGCAGATTGGTCTGTGTTGCTCTTCTATGTCTACTGTAGCCAGTGTACTCCACCAGCATTTCAATGCCTGCTAGTCAATAACACTTATTACAGCAGAAGGAAAACCTGTGATGATCTTTCTAAGTACTGTGCCAGGTGAATGGCAAACACAAGAAGTGTCTTGACTAGATAGAGGATCTTCACACCTTTTGACAGATGCACTATATACACAGAAAATGGAGTGGTATTTTTCCAGCCATGAGAGTCTCACCCCCTGCATAAACATCAAAGGGAACATACCCAGAATATTCAGCTAGATGAAGAGTGTGAATTCATCACAGATTCCTCCTCAGCATCTGCCTAGTCTTAAAATAAGCAGATCCAAAGAGATTACTGCGTCAGAAGTGGGGAGAATCCTGCCAAAGGTGAATTGCCTCTTTCCTGAATGCTGCCAAGAGGTGGGTAAGGCAACTCTCTATGTGACTTCTATGATACTGCTGCTTGGCCTTTCAGCTCATCTTAGACTGGGATGACCTTGAAAGACCTGATAACTCCCTCATTGGACACTAGAAGGCATTGGCAGAATGGTACTGACTTTGCTATAATTGTTCCTGCTTTTTGTGCAATTGATTGGAGGTGAGCACTCCTAGCACTCAAATCTGGTGCCTGCAGGGCATCTGTTTTTCACTCATGTAAAATCTATATATAACTGTCAGCTGTTATTAACTCTTAGTTATGGTATATGTACAAGTAAAACAAGCTATATTGTAAATAGCATATTTGTGATGCACTGTACTTTTTCAGTACAGGAGAAAGTCAGGGCCTGGCTGAAGGCTTAAAGTCAGAGCATGAACAGACCAAACTGAGCTGGGACTGTCAGAAAGTGAAGAATGTTAAACAGACCAAGGGAACAGCAAATTTTCCTACTCTAGAAAAGCAGAGCATCTCATAAAACAACACAGGGAAAAGCCTTAAGGCCATACTGTACTCACCTGGCTTGCAAGGGAAGTTCCTGAGTAGTGCTGCCTGTCATTTATTTATATGGGTCTTGACATACTAGTAGTGTTATGCAGAGATGACAGTCCACAATTCTGCATAGGGAACACAGATGTGCAGAAGATTTATAGCTGTTTAACAAGTGTGGGGTGGAGAAGGAAATGTAGGAAGAGCGCCTGGATACGGCTGAGACCTGAGCATGGCCTTCCTAACATCCAGGTTTCATCCTCTCAAAAACCTGCGGCTTCCTTTTCACCCCAGCATTATCCCTAGGGGTCCTTTCCT